>CM053270.1:28909675-29015010 GCA_028583415.1 Protea cynaroides | reverse complement strand
TAATAAAATTAACTACTTACCCAAAAAAAAAAAAAAAAATGGATATAAAGAAGCATATTTATCTCAAAAAAGAAAAAGAAAAAAAGGTATGTGCTTTATGAATCATCAGCAAATAAGGTATGTGCTTTATAAATCATCAGCCAAAAATATATATGTCTTATAATCTGCAATGAGCAGCACTACAGCAGGATTAGAAAATATAAGAGAACAGAAGAAGAAACAGAGAAGAAGAGGAGGAAAATAGAAGGGAAATTAGGAAAGGAAAAAAAAGGGGAAAACAGAAGAAGAAGAAGAAGAAGTAAAAAGGGAACTGAAAGAACAGAGGAAAAAAAAAGGGAGGGGGGGGGGGGGGGAAACAGAATACAAAAATAATTAAATGAAAAGAAGAATAGAAGAAGTAGTAGAAGAAGAAGATCAACTGAAACCAGGGCCGATGAAGGGATAATAAAAAATAAAAAAATAAAAAGAACTTAAGAAGAAGAAAAAGACCAGACGAAGGAGAAAAAATCAGAAGGAAAAATCAGAAGAAGAACCAGAACCGAAGAAAAGAAGAAAAAGAAGAAGAAGAAGAAGAAGAAGAAAGAAAAGAATAAAACAAAACAAAACATATATACCGTCTTACCGTTAGGGCTGTCCAGCAGAGCAGAGAGCTGAAGCCTGAGTGCCGGTGAAGCCACTGGAACAAGGAGGCATTAGGGCTGTTCAGCAGAGCAGAGAGCTTCTCATTCTCGATGAGAATGAAATCACCAAATGAATTGACTTTTTGTTTTCCCTTTTTTTTTTCCCTCTTTTAAAAAACTGATCCTATACATCTCAGTCTATTATAAGCAGTACACATGCCAATAGATATGTTACTAAGAGAATAATATGTATTGTAATAGAAAACATAAAAAAAAAATGGAAAACAAAAAAAGCGACCAACTGGACCACTAAGCGTCCAAGATGCTCAATTGGATGCCTTGGTGTCTAACTTCATGACTAGGCACCCATTTTTTATGCTAACATAAAGCGCTGGAGTGCCTGGACCCTTACAAGCCACCTGGATGCCTAAGCCGATGCCTTGATAAGCTTAAATGGGATGTTACATTTGTCTCATAATTTCTATGTAGTTCTTTATAATGAGGATCCTTGAACAATAGTTTTTTACATTCTATTTCACTCTTTCGAGATTAGCTTCTACCCAAATAGGAAAATGGAAAACATTGATTTTATTTGGTCAAAATTTGTTTTGAGATATATTATTATCCATTTCGATGCATACCTTCTTGGGAACACAGTTGAGCGCTCAGCAACTTCTTATTTTCCCAGTGCTTTGGGACTACTCAAAGCTAAGTTCAGTTCTCAACTTGTTATTCTTGATTGAGTTTTTAAACTATATAAATTGGTTTCTGGTCTTCACATTTGATACATAAAGGAAAAAGGTTCTTTGCATGACTCAAGCAGAAAGGGGTTCTTAGAGGAACCAAATCGTCTCCTGTGGCAGGCGGTTCCTGCTGCTGATCCAATGGTTTGGGATCAGTCTGGTCGCCTGCCAATACATTGGGGGGTGGGCCGGCTGAAATCCGGCCCTTGGCAAGCGGCAGGACCGCAGGAGACGATTTGGACGCATTCTTAGATGGCCAACCTAGAGTTCTGCCAATGTGGAAACCATTGGCCAGATTGGGCATGCTCTGGAATCTGGATTGGCCAGTTGTCAAATGTTTGAGTCTAATTCAATCATTTACCCTTCTGTGTATTGGCGTGCATTCTCTTTGTAGTCCATGCATCAGTGCACCCTCTTGGTTGTCCTGCATCTACATTTTAAAGCTTTGTTTTTGCTACATGGCCAACCCTGATTAGGCTCAAATTGTCATGCAAGCAGAAAACCTTCTCTCACGTATAATGTTTTTACAGCTAATGCTGAGTGGTAGTCGGAAAATCCCTCTTGAAAACTTTGCAGAGTAACTCAACCATCTAATGAGTTCAGTCAACCATGAACAGGTTGGAGTTGAATTTGGCTCTTGAAGATGTTGCACTCAAATTTGTAATTTGTAGTTCCTTAATTTTTGTTTAATTGTAGAGCTTATCTAAGTCACCTTGATATGAGTGTGCTGCAACATTCAGAGTGGTGGAAGGAAGCATCTATTTGTAGGGTTTGACAGTACGATGCCCATCGGTTTACGTGGCCCAACTAATCTTTTTGGGCATCCAACAGAAGAACTACTAGCCAACATAGATATTGAGCTCTCACAGTGGAATTCTCTATCGGCGGAGCTGGTAACAAAGATCACCTTTGGGCACTTTCCGCTTTCATTCTCAACATCCACAGATACTGGGAAGAGTTTGAAACATGTTTTCCTCAAGCATTCCTTATCAGCCTACCTATGTGGGCATCTTCATTCAAACTTTGGTAAGAATTTGAAGCGGCACCACTGGTCAGGTCATCATTTCTTATCATTGGAGAAATATTTCCAACTAAATCTCTACCTAGCACCTGGAGGGAGTACTCTAGGTCTGCAAAGTTGTTCTGATGAAGCTCCCCCATTCAATGAATTTTGGGAGTGGGAGATGGGTGACTCGAGGAAGAGTAGGCTTATGCTTGTGTTGGCCATTGATTCTGGTCATGTTTCATATGTTGATATTGACGTTAAGATGGGAGCTAAGAAAACTATCATATTGCCTACATTTCCGCTAGATTCACGCTTCACGCTGATGGCATCATCTCCCCATGATTATAGTTGTTCTGGTGATCTGTCACCTTATGAGAATGTCAAAGCTGTGGTATTCTCATCTCTGCCAATTGTATCGGTTGTGGCAAGAATCTATGACTCATGGCCTGGACATCTTGACATGGTCATGGAGTCATCTATGAGAAAGCATGAAAACTCCACGAGGGGAGATCTCTACGCTATCCCATGGAATTTGAGAGCCTTTAATGATCCATCTCCTGACCGATTCTGGCTGCAAATAGAGGCAATAGACATCACGGGAAGATCAACATTAACTGAATTAAGGCCATTTTCAGTTAATGGCTTCACTGCAAAGCTTAATTGGAAGTGGATGGAGTTTCTGGTTATGGGCTGTCTGTGGGCTGCCCTGTATTACCCATTCTTTTGTCAATTTTTTTGTTCCTCTCCTCCATTCTCATTATTCCAAAAGCAGTTCTCATTTTTTCGGAGAAGCAGTACACATTTAAGGTTTTCATTGTTGATAAAAGCTTCATTAGTGGTATATTATGGGTTTTGATAGATTTCTGCAGGGTCTCTGTGCTGTGGTTTGGTTTGTTAGTTTACTTGTTCTACTTGGTATTCTTCCCTTGGGATTATGGAAAAGTTTTCACTGAAGGTGGGGATAGGGGATACATGACCTTCAAGGGTTGGGTTGTAGGTGTCTCCCATGAGAGCGGTGAACAAGCTTACATTGGACATCCCGATGTTATGGTGGTTGTCTTACCCCACCTCTGTTTTGTAGTCTTGCCTGCTGTTTTGCCTATGTGTGCTTTGGTTGCTGAAAGAGCAGTATATCGACTTTATTACTTCTTACTGTCAGGGAAGAAAGATGATGATTACAGTAAAGAAAGTCAGAAACTTTTGTATGGCTACCTAGGCAGTGAAAGATCAAAGTATTTATGTGGTGGGCGGTGGGTGAGGAAACTTCTCATAGCATTTTGCTTGGTTATTTGTTGGAAACATTGGAAGGTAAATCTTCAATAACCACTAATGCTTTTTTACTTTTTTTTCTTTTGACTTTAGTTTTGGTTTCTTTTCTTTGTTCTCTAGCATGTTCTTGCCTATAGTATTCATCATTATGCAATATCAAAATATGTAGAGGATATGTGGTGCAATGGTTCTGTTGAAAGCATAGTTGTCAAGGCGTCGCCTGAGTGTCACCTAGGCCCCCAGGCCCCTTGTGATGCTTTGGAAAATTGGGCACCTTGGTCCCCTAGGCGGGCACCTTGTCAGGCCTCCAACGCCTTAATTCACCTTGACGCCTAGACAACTATGGTTAAAAGGAGACCTCATTCTAGATTCAAACTGGCCAGATGGCTGTAACCCTATGGGGGGGTTGCGAAAAGGTCAAATACCCATTGCGTATTCCAATTTCAGTTATAACACCTGTAAATATAAATGCTTGGTTCATACTCTGAGTCCATTATGACATACTAAAGTTAATATGGTATATGATTATATGATTATCTTGTTGAAGGAAGGCTGATTACATTATTTCACACATACAGTAAACTATAGTCATATATCTCACTGTGCAACCCACTGTGACGTGTATCAATTAAAAAATAGTTACTTTTTGTTCATATATTGAAAAATATCCTGTGATTTTGTCAAACCCATGAATTTCATCTTAGGTTCACTATTCACCTAGTCAATCATTCGCATCCATGTTCCAGTCCAATACCTGGGCCTGTCCATTTCTGGATATGTGTGTGTGTGTGTGTGTGTTTTTTTTTTTTTTTTTTTTTTGGTGATCCATACAAAGGCAGGAAAGGAATTGAGTGTTTTCTTATTTTGAAGGCTGTTTTAAAGGGAACCATTGAACCATTGACCCTCGCTTCTTTGTAGTCCTGCATCATGTCCTCCGCAGCACATCACCCTCTGAATGTTTGCTGATAAGATCGTAAATCATAAATGGACCATTTCTTTCCTCATGATTATGTCCTTATAAACATAGTTCATATTTGTTTTCTTATAATATCCAATACTATTTGTACGTATATAAAATTCTTTCCTTTTTTTTTTCCCTTGTGTTTTCTTCTTTTCTACAGCTTTGCAGAGCTCTGATGAAAGCATATGAAATGAACTCATTTATTCATTTCCCAGGATATTGTCTGCCAATTCCACTCTTATTGGTTTATGCAGTTTACAAGACGAGGCAGGTTTGATTTGCACCTTTGGAGGTAAACTTCTCCATCACAGTCCTAATGAATGATGGTTACTTAAAACACGAGTTCATGTGCATTAGTCTCAAAGGTAGCCTTACAAGCTTTGAGATGAAATATCATGAAAACGAAGGCAAACTAGAAGTTAAAGACGAAGCAATGCATAGTTTGGAAGAATAAAGCATATTATGCACTTGAATGGTTGGTTGAGATGGTTGCATTGTAGCATGCTCTTGGTTGAAGTCACTTAATCAGAAGAGTATCGAGTCATTGAATTCAAAACCTTGTGGAGGGAGATGGGCCGGACTAGTTGGCAGATGATATATTTAGAAACTTATGTGGGAAATACATTGTTGTACAATAGTGATAGATATTTATTGGTTAGCAGATTAGTAAGCAAGCAATTGGCCCCAAAGACAACCGGTATGAGATTAATAAATGTGGTCTCGTTTCACTCATTTTATTTTAACTATGAATTTGGAATATTGTTTCTTTGTTAGGGGATTGATTTGTTATTAAAAAGGCATCTTAATTTGAAATGGAAGCCTGCACCTTTTTCTTCCCAGTGGTGTAAAAATATCTGCACACCGGTTGTTGATTAATATCGAGCACATTTTCATGTTGCACTGCAGATATTATGGATTTATCCTTTTTCTTTGGTTTGAAAAAATAACAGTGCCCTGGGTTGGTTAACCCTTTTGGTGTTGGTGTGTTGTTCATACCCTTACCTAAAAAAAAAAAAAGCACCATTAGATTTACCTGTAATTTGATTGGTTTATCAAAGCAAGGTAACCATTTAGGTGGATTGAGCAGGATTTGCATTGTTAGAGACATGATAGAAGAGTGGCTTTTGGGATTATCGATGACTTTTTTTGGCAGGTCATGGAGACTTGATGTGGTTCCAAAACTATTATGGTTATGTCTTGAGAATTACAAAGTTCAAATAAAAAAAAAAAAGGGCATCCTAGTGCACAAGGCTCCCGCTACTGCAGGGTCTGGGGAGGGTAGAATGTACGCAGCGTTACCCCTACAATGTGGAGAGGGTGTTTCCAACCACAATGTGGAGAGGCTGTTTTCAAGATTTGAACACATAACCACCAGGTTGCAATATGACAAACTTACTATCACACCAAGGCTCGTCCTCACAAAATTTCAAATTAATAGCCTAAAAATAATATCAAAACTCAGATGTCTGCCCAAGTCTTGACTAATTAGTGGTCCGAGTTATAAAAGGACATGTTTTGAAGTGAGAATTTGGATTTGGCATGGCAACAGTGAGGTTAAGGTTGGGTATTGGCTATGCCCTTATTTTCAAGGTTCAACAAGGGTAGAAGTCCATGGTGGGTGTTAGGGAAATCTCCCACGTCACCAATGACATGGCGACAGCAAGGATCCAAGCATCCACGTCAATACCCAGACATTCCCATAAATCCAATCAATGGATAAGGACAAAAGCGTCATTTCTACAGCTTTACAAGGATACTTCGGTCATCACACATCAAACAAGGGTAAAAGCGACATTTACAATGATGCACTATTCACTATAAATACCACGAATCCCGAGATTTCAAGTACTTTTGACATTTATTACTCTTTCTTGGGATTATCGCTCTGACACCTCGGACTGAGAATCTCTCACCTACCCTATCCATATTTAAGTGGGCTCGGATACCTAGCCCATTGACTATTCACAGAGCCCTAACTTAGGCATCGGAGTAGACTAGGGGCCATAGGCCTGCCTCTCCCTTGTCTTTGCTTGTGTCTTGCAGGTCTAGTCAGCGTGGTGGACCTCGGATACGGATTTGGGCCGAAATAGTTTGGAGCCCACCGTGGGGCCCGGAAGAGAGCAGCAAATGAAGTGCCCCCATCAGACACATTCGTCACAATTGAACAATTCGAGACCATGGCTCAGCAGCTCGAAGTATTAACTAGATTCGTCTAAGGACTTTAACCTCCAGTTGTTGAGGCTACTTCCCGTCCACCAGTGGGAGTCATCCCTCCGATCGACCCTCATAAAGAGGTTGACCTTCCCCAGGAACCTCATCGGGATGATCGTCCTGGGCAATACAGAGGTAGACCCATCAGAGATGGGATTAGAGCGCCCCCAGCACCGGAAGTAAGTGGAACGGGATCGACCTCACAACATGGGAGGATACCTGTTCGAGAGAGGTTAGGCCCACTGCTGAGAGAAACACTTGAGCAAGATGAAGATGTCTTGGAAGAACTTTTGGTTCCACGACAAGTGCCACTACCAGAGGTCGTCATGGCTACAGAGGACAAACAGATAGCGCCCATGGATCCAGAGGTAGCTGTGTAAATAACGGACCAGCTAGCACTCTTGCACCGGAAGGTCGAGACAATGGAAAAAGCTGGTATAACCCCGAATGAAGACAGGGATTACTCTACAGACAACCCTCTCACTGATATTCTTATGAGGGTCCCCTTGCCAAAGTGGTTATGAATGCCACCCGTGGATTCCTACGATGGATCCACAGATCCGGTTGAGCATTTGAACAATTTCGTGGGGGCGATGGTCCTCCACGCGAACCTAGATGCGATCATGTGTAGGGCCTTCCCCCTTACTCTAAAAAGTGCAGCCAGGATATGGTTTAACAACCTGCCTCCGAGATCAATTGACTCTTTCAAGACCATGGGAAAGCTATTCATAATGCATTTTTAGGGAAGTAGGGTGCAACGGAAGACGAGCGCACATCTCATGAACATGAGACAAAGGCCTGATGAGACTCTACGGGCTTTCTTGGCCAGATTCAATTTGGAGGTACTCCAAGTAAATGACATAGAAGAGTCAGTTCACTTCGCTACTTTGAGGGCAGCTGTCACTGATCCAAAGGTTAAATTCTCTATAGCAAAAAAGGAACCGACCGACTTGCAAGAGCTCTTGGCTTGGTGTGAGAAGTTTGCCACCGCTAACGAAATCTACGAAGCCAACAAAGGCTTAGTCGATGTTCCAAGCAAGAGAACAGACGAAGGAAGAGACCTCACACGACCAGCGGAGCACAAGAAGTCGAGAAGAGAGGAAGCTAGAGCTCGCGGCATAATCCATAAGAAATTCAATCATTACACTCCGCTCAATAGGCCCCTTGGAGACATCTACACGCTCATTGCTAAAGACGGATATCTCCAAAGGCCCCAGAAGATTTTAACTGAAGCACGGAGAAGAAATCCAAACAAGTATTGTCAATACCACTGCGACATCAGTCATACCACCAACGAATGTTGGAACCTGTAGGTAGAAATCGAAGACCTCATTAGAAGAGGATATTATAAGCAGTATGTGAATCACAATGCTCCAAGGGTACCAGCAACACCAGGGGAGGACCGGAGGAGACCACCCCTCCCACCATGGGAGAGAACTCCCGAAAGGGAGCAGAGAAGGATAGAAAGGAAAGAACCTAGGAGGGTAGAGAGAAGAAAAGATCGAAGAGATCCTCCAAGAGAGGAAAGAAGAAGAGACAGGGCGGACGAGCCCCAGTATCCGGACCGACGTCTTGAACAGCAACCACGTCAACAGGAAGAAAGGCGAGAAAGAGGACAAACTCCGGCAAATAGGGACTTCGGTGTCCTCCGCTGTCAGTTTGCCTTTACACTTGACCCAACCCCTCAACAAGTACATGAAAAGGGAAGGGTACTGAATTCTTTAGAAACAAGGGGGAGAACCCAGCTCAGGATCAACCCCAGAATCCCACAGCAACTCCAGGACCAGACTCTTCCGCCGCCACCATTGCTAGTCCTTGATCCATCACCAGCAATAGACTCACCCTATGATCATGTGGGTGCCATCAAAATTGCGGAGTTGGGGTATGTCCCACTAAAGAGGAAGCAAGCATCGAGGGTACCAGAGGTCAAGTCAATACAGAAAGAGGGTACAAAAATTGACCGACCCCTCTCAATCGAGGCGGCTACCTCAGCCTTGGGAAAAAATTTAAAGTATAACCCCTCAAAGGAAGGGCGAAAACCAATGACCATCACTGGGGGACCCGCAGCAGGCAACACTTCCGTCAAGGCACGAAAGGCCTATGTGAGGAGTGTAAAGTCCACGGAATGACCAGGTAAGAGAGCACGTATGGGAAACTTTCTGACCTTCAGCGACAAAGATTTATGTGGCCTGGAACTACCTCATGAAGATGCCATTGTTATCACTCTACGAATAGAAGATATCGATGTACATAAGATAATAGTCGACACTGGAAGCTCCGCTGACATCATATATTGGCAGGCCTTCCAACGCATGGAAATCCCCCCCCCCCGGAGCGTCTACTACTTGTGAATTATCCCCTGGTCAGTTTTTCGGGTGATCTCGTTACAGTAAAGGGATCCATCCGGTTTCCCGTCAGGGCTGCTGGTTACCCTAAAGAATCTAGGTTCATGATGAACTTCCTGATAGTCGACGTCCCATCCTCTTACAATGCATTACTAGGAAGATCAGGTATGATCGCACTTTGGTTAGTCCCCTCTCCATACCACTTGGTAATCAAATTCCCTACACCTAGAGGAGCCGGTAAGTGTCGGGCAGACTAACTCGTCTCACGAAAGTGTTACTCGGTAGAACTCACTGATTATAAAAAACCAGCCCAGGTCTTGCATGTTCACATAGAAGATCTATGGGACAATCCCAAACAACATAGAGGGACCCCCGTCGAAGATTTAATCCAAGTGCCTTTAGTGGAAGGAAATCCAGAAAAGATGATCCAAATTGGGTCGTCGCTCACAAAACCATGGAGAACAGAGCTGATAAATTTCTTAAGGACAAATGCAGACATCTTTGCTTGGTCTGCAACCGATATGCCCGAAATACCGCGGGACGTTACTCAACATTGCTTGAATATTGACCCTCGGCACCGGCCAGTGCGACAAAAGAAAAGAACGTTTGCGAAAGCTCGACAGTGTCTGATCGATGAGGAAGTCAAGAAATTACTTAGGCCAAATTCATCAGAGAAATCCATTATCCAGAATGGCTCGCAAATGTCGTCATGGTTCCCAAGACGGGAGACAAATGGCAAATATGCATAGATTTCACAGACTTGAACAAAGCTTGCCCAAAGGACAGATTCGCTCTCCCTCGGATCGACCAACTGATCGATGCTACCGCCGGACACGCACAATTGAGTTTCATGGACGCCTACTCTGATTACAATCAGATCCGAATGCATACGATCGATGTAGAGAAAACTACCTTAGTCACCAATCGAGGCCTCTTCTACTACGATGTCATGCCTTTTGGTCTCAAGAATGTTGGGGCCACATATCAAAGACTGGTAAACAAGATATTCGGAAGGCAGATCGGAAGGAATGTAGAAGTATACGTTGATGACATGCTTATAAAGAGCCTAGTCGGCGGGGATCATATTAAGGACCTAGAGGAAGCATTTGGAGTGCTAAGGCAGCACATAATGCGCCTCAACCCTGCCAAATATGCATTCGGAGTCATTTCTGGAAAGTTCCTCGGATTTATGGTGTCCAGCCGCGGTATTGAGGCCAACCCCACAAAGATTAAGCCATTCTCAGCATGCCAATGCCGACCAGAGTAAAGCAAGTACAAGAATTTATTAGACGAGTGGCCCAACTAAGCAGATTCATGTCCCGCTCGGCAAATGTCTCCCCTTTTTCCAGACTCTTAAGGGAAAAAAGACCTTTGAGTGGACCATCGAATGCCAATAGGCGTTTGAGGAACTAAAGGCTTACTTAGCATCTCCTCCGCTGTTGGTTAAGCCCGAGGTTGGAGACATATTGGAGCTATACTTGGCGGTATCTTCAAAGGCAGTCAATGTTGTACTTATCAAGGAGGTAGATGGCGCACAACAACCGATATACTATGTCAGTAAGATTCTACTGGAGGCTGAAACTCGATACAAGTTCATTGAGAAAGTTGCTCTGGCACTGGTCATGTCAGCAAGAAAGCTTCGGCCCTACTTCCAAGCACACTCCATTAACGTCCTAACTGACCAGCCTCTAAAGAAAATTTTAACAAGGCCAGACGTCTCTGGCCAGGTGATCAATTGGGCTGTTGAATTGGGAGAATTCGATATCAGTTACAAGCCTCGCACAGCCATTAAGGCTCAATCCTTGGTCGATTTTCTAATCGAATCATCTCTTCCTAGAGAGGCAGAGGAAGGAGCAGAAAGCAAAGGCAAAGAAAGCACATTGCAACCGTGGACCTTATTTGTCGATGGAGCCTCGAACAAGGCCCAGTGCGGTGCTGGTTTCATACTCACAAGCCCCGAAGGCTTTCAAATTCGATATGCCCTTCAGTTCAAATTTTAGGTATCAAACAATGCAGCCGAGTACGAAGCCTTGATCACCGGACTATGCCTAGCCAAGGTAGTAATGGCAAGGAGGATCGAGGTGTCTAGCGATTCTCAATTGGTAGTATGACAGGTAAATGGGGAGTACGAGGCAAAGAAAGCCAATATGGCAGCATACTTACGAAAGATACAAGAGGCAGCTTCAGTTTTTAATAGTTTCACCTTGAACCACATACTAAGGGATCAAAACACACAGGCGGACGCCCTTTCCAAATTGGCCACCTCGGACTTATCAGACCTTGATCACTTGATGTATACCGAAACCTTACTACAATCAACAGTGGATCCAAATTCCAAAATGGTAATGCCAGCCATGGCAGAACCATCATGGATAGATCCAATTTATTCATTTCTCAGAGAAGGCATCCTCCAGGAAGAAAGAAAGGAGGCCAGGCGGATACAATCCAAAACTACCCATTATGTAGCAGAGGCAGATACTTTGTATAAAAAATCCTTTACATTCCCCCTACTACGATGTCTGCGCCCATCTGAAGTAGCTTTGGCAATCAAGGAGGTACACGAAGGAATTTGAGGAGCCCATAAAGGGGGGAGAGTCCTCGCTCATAAAATCTTACGCCAGGGCTACTACTGGCCAAAAATTAGGAAGGAATGCTTAGACTACATCAAAAAATGTGGGAAGTGCCAGTTATATGCCCCAGTTCCCCATCTCCCAGCAGCCCCCCTGAGGTCAATTGAAGCAGCCACAATTCCCTTTGCCACCTAGGGAATGGACATCATAGGTCATTTTCCCCCTACTCGCTACCAAAGAAAATTCGTCATCATCGTGGTAGACTATTTTACCAAGTGGGCTGAGGCAGAGGCAGTATCCAGCATCCCAGAAAGCACAATCCGCAAGTTTTTCAAAAAATCCGTTGTCTACCACTACGGTATTCCACGGGTGTTAATTACCGACAATGGCAAGCAGTTTGACAACAAGGCCTTCTTCGAGTTCTGCGAAGAAAACTGTATTGATCATCGCCATAGGGCAGTGAAGCACCCCTAGACCAGCGGACAAACAGAGTCCACCAACAAGATTCTGCTCAAAGGGATCAAGACTTGGTTAGAGGGCGCAAAAGACCGATGGTTAGATGAACTGCCTCACATCTTATGGGCAGATCGGACAACCCCCAAGATAGCCACTGGAGAATCACCGTTCATGTTGGCCTTTGGCGCTGAAGCAGTTGTCCCCTTGGAAGTACGTATCCCCTCACATAGGATCACCCATTATGACCTTGTCACCAACGAAGAAGGGTTGCGAGCAAATTTGGACCTCCTAGAGGAGACCAGAGATCAAGCCCAGATCCGGATAGCCGCTCAACAACAACAAGTGGCCAAGCATTACAACAAGAGGGTCCATGAGCGATCATTTAGGGTCGGGGACCTCGTTCTTAGACGCACAATCGCCTCCGATCCAACCAATCAAGGGAAGGTAGCCCCAAATTAGGAAGGACCATATCAAGTCACTCAAGCACTTCAGAATGACGCTTATCATCTTGCAGACATGGAAGGCAAGGCCCTACCTCGAGCATGGAATGCAGAACACATTTTACCAGTAGTTTTCAACATGATGTAAACCCGACCCTGACGGCCATATTTTCAAATCAATGAAAGTGCCCCTTGGATTTTCTATATTTTTTCACTATTATCATCACAATGAGAGAAAGGAAGCAGGATAGATTGAGCTCAAACTTAAATCGCAACCCATACGGCCAAAATAGTTCACTAACTTGTGGACACATTTGGCCGAGGAGGGTAGCCTGAGCTCAACCTTAAATTGTGACCCATACGGTCGAAAGAGTTCATTAATCTGTGAACACATTTGGCCGAAGAGGGTAGACGGAGCTCAAACAGAAAATGTGACCCATTCGGCTGAAAGAGTTCACCAACCTGTGAACACATTTGGCCAAGGAGGGTAGACCGAGCTCACACTTAAATTGTGACCCATCTGGCCAAAATAGTTCACCAACATTTGACCGAGGAGGGTAGAGATTATACAAACACATGACCATATTTTCAATATATATATATATATAGTCAAATATAATCGCAGGCAAAACCACGACAACTCAAAAAGTAGTTCAGCTGCTTTAGTTGCACAAACTCCATATTTCTAAGAAGTCAGATACATATTCCCGAGATCTTCCATACAAAAATATTCCAAGGAGCACATCTCCAAAATATAGATAAAAGTAAGTTTAATACATAACTTAAGCTGCGACATTGGCTTCTTACAAAAAGGAAAAAATTAAAGCATAGACCATGAGTCAATGCCCACCAGCCAGGCCACTGCCTCTACTGGAAGCTCAACGATCGGGAGAGAGATTAATACAGCCACCAGGAGTGATGGGAAGCCCAGTGACCAGTGAAATCCCAACTGGTGGAGTAGAAGGAGACCCCCCATGAGAGTCCACTTCACTCATGGATGGAGAGGCGGGTGGAACTTCACCATCAAAGACTTGCTCCAGTTAACAGTAGATCTCTTGATCATCCTTATCATATGGCTCTTCACTAATCTTCACAGACTTCAGGAAATCGACTTCAGTATAATCAATTCCAGGCACCCTCTCATTGACATATTCTTTGAGGGTTTCAACTCCATATTCAAAACTAGGTAGCGACTACTTCCCAACAAGCACCTTGAAGGTGGGAGACTTCTTGTAAACACGTATAGCACCAACAACAAGGGACTTGGCTTTCTCGAAAGCCTCTTTGTACTTCGTGGCATGGGTACGAGAGACTTCAGCAACATACCTCAGTTTACCACGAATGACCTTCTCGTCATCCAGTGATTTCTTCAACCTCTCGACTACAGGTCGGAGGCTGGAGTTTTCTACCATCATTAAGTCAAACTCTTGCTCCTTTGACTTAGTCGAGACTGTGCACCATCCCTCTCCTCTTCCGCTTGGTGAAGTTTTTTTATCAGTATTGGCAAGTTCACTAGCAGTCTTATGTAGACGTAGCTTGAGCTCCCCCATATATGCAATAAGTTATGGAACAATCAACGGTTGGAGTTAGCATAACGGATCAACCCATGGCAAAACAAGCATGAAATATACAACTCACCCCTGATGCTAACGTATCCACACCCGCTATCAAATTCGGTGAAGAAAGGCCATGGACCATTGCTTGGTCCCGTGGAAGCAGGCACCCCCTCATGAGTTCCTCTGCCACGCTAGTGTCTCCCATGGCGGTGTCATCTTCTGTTATCGCCCAATCAGGTTGATAAGCCTTCTCGTGTCCGGTCTTTCTATTCGGAAGAGGACTCATCAGGGGAATCCATCTTATCTCGCTTAGATTACCCCCCATGGAAAGATATTCTCCCTCTTCAGGCCTGGGTGGTCGAGCAGGAATAGGTCTAGTAAACTTGGGAAGGGCCAAAACGGCCTCAACACCACTACTTGCTGACCCCTTGCCTGAAAAGTCAAGAACACGGTGTACGGGAGTCAGAGCCTTAGCATATACTCGAGCTGCTTCGGCGAGGGTAGTATCGAGAGAAAACTTACGGGGTCGCTTCTTAAGCTTCTTTGAAGGTTCAGCCTGAGCCATTCTCGGGACCTCATCCTCCAATCTCTGGCAACAGTCTTGGTCGAGCTTTGCCTTCCTCTCCTCAGCCTCTTGTTCCTTCCTAAGCTCTTTCTTGCGGAGCTCGGCGAGAAATTCCTTCGACAACATCACTACAGTAAAACAAACGGCAAATCAGCACACAGTTAGAGGTCAGATACATGAACAAAGCAAAAAATACTCACAAAGTTTATATTCATGAAGAAACAAGGAATTTGAGAGATCGGCCATTCTGACTGCCACGCCCTCTTAGTTCAAGGCACGTTTCAAGGCACTGGCTTCTTTTTGCGTCAGCATCACATCGATGTTAACCACCTCAGAGCTTATCACTTTCCAGATATTCTCAAAAATAACCATATCTCCCTTAACATAAAAAAACTTGTTCTTCCAATTCTTAATGGAAGATAGTTTATCGTTGATGATCTCTGGATACTCTGGCCGTTTTGCGAAATTATACCAGCACGACCTTTGGAAATGATTAAGCACGAACATGGCTCAGAACATATTTAAAGTGGGCTTCTCCCCCATTCTCTTGAAATAAGCAATAAAGGCAATAATCGTCTTCCACGAATTCGGCATTATCTGGATTGGAGCCACTCTATAATGGTCCACTATCTCACTGACTAGTCGGGGAGTGGGTATACGAAAGCCAGCCCTAAACATCTCTATGTTTACGCACAACTCAGACACCCAATCCCAGCAAGATCTTTCCGCCGATCCAGGCATTCGGAGCTCTACTTCGGGAGGAATTTGAAAGCTGTCTCGTAACCTCACAAATCCTCTTTTGGTCAGTAAGTAAACTTGCTCCAAAGCATCAAATTCGATATGAGGATTCACTTCCTCTTTAGCTTCGCAGATTGTGTCTGCACCCAACCACTGAGAGGTCAATCCCGCCGTTGATTGGCTTATGGCACTACTATGGGTTGGAGCCACGTCTGGAATGACGTCATTCAGAGATTCTAGGATGTCCACCTACCAACCCTATTTCTTCCAGTCCCTCCATGTATACGGACGAATTACTACTGCTTGTCGAACTACTATTTGATGAATTACTACTGGCCGACGACGATAAGTCAACTAAGGCTGGGGACATCGGTCCCGTAACATCGATTGTTTCAATGTCTACTTCTACGTCTACCCCTTCACATGCAGCCCTTCCCAACAAATAAAAGAGACTTAAGTTGAGGAAACTCATCGATGAATCGCTGCCTAGATAACCAACGTGAATCACCGATACCAAGGGGGTAAGAAACTTCTTGCAACAAGAGAATCACTTATGCAACTAGAGAGACAACTCTTACCATCAAAGAAGTTACTAAGTTACTATGAAGTGAAAAAAAAAAGGGGAGGCCCAAGGGTCATATATATATAGAAAGGATGGAAGATTCTAGAGAAAATTGGCAGAGTCCACATGACTGTGTATCACAAGATAACACAAATCCTATAACCGGACTGGATCCATGTACGACCTAGATCCAACATCCAAACCCACTTCCATCTATCAACATTATCCAATATCAGATCAATATCCATCTTTGCTCTAGCTCCAAAAACCGACCCCTCATCCGGATCCATTAACAACCCAGATCCAACATCCAAACCCACTTCCATCTTTCACCCATACCCAATATCAGATCAGTATCCATCTTTGCTCCAGCTCCAATGCCCGACCCATGTTGGCCGAGGCGGCCAGGTCAGTCCGAGCATATCAATATGGGTTGATCCGTCATGCCATGGTCCTCCTTTAAGAAATTACTTACCCATGTTGGCCGAGGCGGCCAGGTCGGTCCGAGCACATCAACATGGTTTGATCCGTCACGCCACGGTCCTCCTTTAAGAAAATATCGACCCATGTTGGCCGAGGCGGCCAGGTCGGTCCGAGCATATCAATATGAGTTGATCCGTCATGCCACGGTCCTCCTTTAAGAAATTACCGACCCATGTTGGTCGAGGTGGTCAGGTTGGTTCGAGCACATTAACATGGGTTGATCCGTCACGCCACGATCCTCCTTTAAGAAAATATCAACCCATGTTGGTCGAGGTAGCCAAATCAGTCTGAATACTTCAGCATCGGTCGCTTAAAATTTTAAGGGGAAATCCAAAAATATCCCGACCTGAGCCAGTCGAGGTGGCCAGCTCGGTCAGGTGACCTCGGTTAAAAATAAATAAATAAATAATAATAAAAAGGAGAAATCCAAAAATATCCTGAACTGAGCCAGCCAAGGTGGCCAGCTCAGTCGGGTGACCTTGGTCTGGCGACCTCGATCACAAAAAAAAAAAAAAAAAACAGGGAAATCCAAAAATATCCCGACCTGAGCCGACTAAGGTGGCTAGCTCGGTCGGGGGACCTCGGTAAAAAAAAAAGGGGAAATCCAAAATTATCCCGACCTGAGCCAGTAGAGGTGGCCACCTCGGTCGGGTAACCTCGATCACAAAAAAAAAAAAAAAAAAAAACAACGAAAATCAAAAAATATCCCGACTTGAGCCAACCAAGGTGGCCGGCTCGGTCGGGCTACCTCGGTCAAAAAAAGAAGGGGAAATCCAAAATTATCCCGACCTAAGCCAGCCAGGGTGGCCAGCTCGGTCGGGTGACCTCGGTCTAGCAACCTCGGTCACAAAAAAAAAAAAAAAAAAAAAAAGCGAAAAAAAATATCCAGACCTGAGCCAACCGAGGTGGTCAGCTAGGTCGGGTGTCTAGCGACCTCAGTAAAAAAAAAAAAAAAAAAAAAAAAGAAAAGCGAAAATCCAGAAATTGTCCTAACCTAAGCCGGTCGAGGTAGCCAGCTCGGTCAGGTGCCTTGGCTTTAAAAAAAAAAAGAAGAAAAAAAGAGAAAGAACACATGAGCTCGGCCATGTGACATCAGGTCATTTGTTTGACTCCATTCAAATGCGTAAGAGGCTGATCCCTCTCCTGTCAACATCACCATTTCGGTATTCCCCATCAGCATGGCCAACCACATTTAATTGAAGGTTACATCTTACTCAGTAGTTTAGAAAGACCAACAAAGCCTCTCTCAGATAGTCTAAGACACCGAGTCTCAAAACACTAGCATCAACTTTCAAGCTTCTATCTCTTACTCAGTTAAATCTTACAGATTCACCAGAGTAACGAGGCAAGTGTTGGGAGAGCATTCTTTTTTTTTTTTACTTGCTCAGTCGAACCTTACAGATTCAACGGAGCAACGAGGCAAGTATTGGGAGAGCATTCTTTTTTTTACTTGCTCAGTCGAACCTTACAGATTCACCAGAGTAACGAGGTAAGTATTAGGGAAATCTCCCACGTCACCAATGACATGGCGACAGCTAGGATCCAAGCATCCACGTCAATACCCGGACATTCCCATAAATCCAATCAATGGATAAGGACAAAAATGCCATTTCTACAGCTTTACAGGGATACTTCGGTCATCACACATCAAACAAGGGTAAAAGCGGCGTTTATAATGATGCACTATTTACTATAAATACCACGAATCCTGAGATTTCAGGTACTTTTGATATTTATTACTCTTTCTTGGGATTATCGCTCTGACACCTTGGATTGAGAATCTCTCACCTACCCTATCCATATTTAAGTGGGCTCGGATACTGAGCCCATTGACTGTTTACAGAGCCCTAACTTAGGCATTGGAGTGGACCAGGGGCCATAGGCCTGCCTCCCCCTTTTCTTTGCTTATGTCTTGCAGGTCTAGTCAGCGTGGCGGACCTCGGATACGGATTTGGGCCGAAACAGTGGGTAAACGGGCAAAACCTGTAGTCTTAAGCCCTAGACAATATCTTTAAACCTGCAATTCCTGTCATTTGATTAGATTAAGGATTATGAGAAGGCTTATATGCTCTGGGTATATAGACTAAGGCGCTAGGCCTTGGTTTACTTGTGTGGAAATAATGTGTAAAATTACTTAAGGCCATTTATGGTATGATTTCTATTTCAATACATGGTCTTAGTTCATGAAATCATAATGTTTGGTATGATTTTAGCACCCAATTTCAGTTGAAATTCTGAAATAGTTGGAGTCTTGTTTTAGTTATTTCATGTTCAATTTATTTCATAATATGTCAAGATTTACAGATCTTAACCACCCCCTTCAAAAACCCCCCCCCACCCCACCCTCTCTGTAACCACCCAAAACCTTCCTTGCCATGGCATTTACCCTCCTAGCTCCTGCTTCTGAATTTATAATGGCAAACAATCATCCTCCATCAAAGCACAACATGACCTCTAGAAAGCAGAACAAAGAAAGGCTGGTAGTAACCTTGGTAAATGGCATTGTAAACAACACCATAGGTACCTTCGCAAGGGCCTCATGCTTCAAGTATGGATCCGCAACTATCTTAACTCATTGACTTCCAACATGGTCGCTGATATAATTTCGCCACACATGCATAGATGAAGTCTCTCATGCATAGATGAAGTCTCTCATTCAATCACCTTCTGAATAGTTCATTTAGTCAAAAAAGGAAAGATAAGGAAAAAAGAAGCATAGAAACTCATTCTTGCTCTTACTCATAGTGGGTTAGTTGAAGCTTTAGGGACGATCCGGAGAACAAAAGAGGAGGGAAAAGCAGAGTTTTAGGGGTGAGGAAGACGGGAGGAGGGAAACGATAGTGCCCTTTTCTTTTCTTTTTCTTTTTTTTTTCTTCTTTCTTTTAGGCTCCGTTTGTTTTGACATAAAATTTTACCATAAAATGTTACGTGTAATATTTTATAAGTAAAAAAAATTCCATGTTTATTTCCAGTATGTAGAAGAAATATAAAGTTCTAAAGAGTAAAGGATCAGCTACACACCTAGAATGCTTGGAGATAATTCCAAATCTAGTAACTTCTGAAGATAATTGTGCTCTTGATGACATTCCATCAAATGATGAAATAAAGTTGGCAGTTTTTGAAATGAATTAGAACAGCTCACCAGGGCCATACGGTTTTCTTGGTAAGTTCTTTTGCTTATGTTGGGATGTAGTAGGGAGAGAGGTGTGCAAAGCTATTAAATCATTTTTCACGAATAGTGAATTAGCAAAAGGAGTTAACAACAACTTTATAATTCTGATTCCAAAAATAGAGGGTGCAATGAATTTATTAGATTTAGACCAATCTGTGTGGGAAATTTTGTGTATAAAATTATCCCAAAAATTTTAGCTACAAGGTTGGGAGGGTTTGTGGGTAAATTGATATCTGAAGAACAGGGGGCATTGGTGAAGGGTCGTGTGGTTCACGATAATATAGAAATGGCCTTAGAATTAGTGTCCTTGATGCATAGAAAAACGGAAAATGGTTGCGTGACTCTCAAGCTTGATAATCAGAAAGCTTATGATTCCCTGGAATGGGATTTCTTAAGGAAGATTCTAAAAATGTTTGGATTTACAGACTCATTTACTGGAAGAGTAGCCTCACTACTAAAGTTGGCTAGACTATCTGTTATGATTAACAGAGGTCCAGTGGGGTTCTTTGATGCTTCACGTGGTCTTCGTCAGGGGGACCCTCTATCCCTATAATTATTTTTATTGGCTGAAGAGGTGCTCTGTAGAGGGTTGAATCTAATGGTAAACAAAGGAATGCTGGAAACAATATACAAAGGAAGGGGAGTCAGCACTCCTACATACTTGATATCTGCAGATGATGTTTTCATCTTTGTTAAAGCAAGCATGAGCGCAAGAAGGAATTTAAAATGAATGTTGCAATGCTACCAGGAGTTTGGTGGACAATGAATTAACACCTAAAAGAGCAAAGTTTTTTTCTTCTTTTCAAA
This sequence comes from Protea cynaroides, assembly GCA_028583415.1. NCBI lineage: Eukaryota > Viridiplantae > Streptophyta > Magnoliopsida > Proteales > Proteaceae > Protea > Protea cynaroides. Next base: position 28,994,506 of record CM053270.1, on the reverse strand, counting down.
TGGTGTGTCCAGAAGGGAAAAAAACAGAAGATGCTAGAGCATGCTACAATGCAAAGAATGAAGAATAGAGAAGAAGAAGAAGAGGAGAGCAGACCACGAAAACCAGCAATGAGCTGGAGCCAAGATCAATAGCTCTCTCTGCAGTCCATAGATTGTATTTATAAGCAAAAAAACAGAACCCATTACATAAGGAAATCTTTATAAATAGAGAGACTAAAATAAGGAACAAAATACAAGAAAATAAGGAAACAAAAAATAATCAAAGAGAAAGGAAAGTAAGGCCCTGTTTGATAACACTCCAGCTCCTTACTTCTTAGCTCCGGAGCTAATCCAGAGTAGATTGGCGATTGATAAACGCGGTTCAAGTTTTGACTCCCATGGAGTGAACCGCTCAAAAAATGTCAATGGGAGCTAAAAAACTAGAGCTAAAAAAACTTACTTCTCTTACTCCGGAGCTATTACCACTACCGACTGCTATCACCACCACCACTGGCACTACCATCACCACCACCACCCCTCCACCGCCACCATCCCCACCACCACCCACAGCCGCTGCCACCACCACCACCCTCCACCCACCACCACTACCACCACCCTTCACCCACCACCACCACCACCCACCACTTACAACCGACGCTGCCGCCACCACCCACCACCTACCACTACCGCCGCCACCACCATCACCCACCACCTGCTACCACCACCGCCACCACCACCTACCACCACTGCCGCCACCCACCGCCACCGCCACCCCACCCACCACCACCACCCATCCCCACAGCCACCACCCCTACCTCTACCACCACCACCACCACCCTCAGCACCGTCGCCGCCACCACCCACCAGCACCAGCACCACTACCACCACCCCCCTCCCCCAACTGCCACCAACACCACCACCACCAAACAACATTCTGGAAGCATAGTCTTTTTATTTTAGAACAGCGTTATCAAACACCATTCTACTTCAAAAATCCTGACTCTGGAGAAGAAGTGGAAAACGACTCTGGACCAGAAGTAGCTCTATGGGAGCTGGAATGTTGTCAAACGGGGCCTAAGAGAGCCAGTCAATGACGTTGGCTCTAATTAGAGCCAGTGACACTGCTGGTCTCTAAATGGGTCGAAAAGTTTGTTTTTAATATGGGCCCCATGGGCCATTTAATGCCTATCGTTAACACCCTCCCTCATGCTTGGAGTATACAAATCACCCAATCCAAGCTTGTGACACTTTAACCGATACACTAGCCCAAATAATGGCTTCATAAGAATATCAACAAGTTGATTTGAAGAAGATACGAAGGGAGTAACAACTATCTTTTTCATAACGGCATCTCGAACAAAGTAACAATCAACCTCTATATGTTTGGTACGCTCATGGAAGACTGGATTACTCACAATATAAATAGCAGATTGATTGTCACACATCAAGGACATAAGTCTAGATATAGGAAATCCAAGTTCTTGTCTTTAACCATAACAATTCAGCAGTAGAATGTGCCATAGCACGATATTCAGCTTCAGCACTGGACTTCGATATAGCAGTTTGCTTCTTACTCCTCTAAGTAACCAGATTACCTCCAACAAAAGTACAGTATCCAATGGTGGAACGTTTATCACCATTAGCTCCTGCCTAATCAGAATCAGAATAACCAATAATGTTAAGATGCCGATGCCGATGATAAATAAGACCAGTTCTAGGAGATTTCTTGAGGTACCGCAATATGCGACAGGTTGCAGCCCAATGAGCAACTTTAGGAGTATGCATAAATTAACTAATAACCCCAACAGCAAAAGAAATTTCAGGCCGAGTTACAGTTAGATAAATCAATTTTCCAACCAAGCGTCTGTATTGATGAATGTCAGAATAGTAAGGATTATCACAAGTTTCAAGTTTCTGACATGGGTCTATTGGTATATCAACTGGTTTGGCTCCAAGAACTCCTGATTCAAAAAGTAAATCCAGCACATACTTTCTTTGAGACAAGCTAATGCTCTTACTACTACGAACTACTTCAATCCCCAAAAAGTAATGAAGAAGCCCTAAGTCTTTCAACTGAAAGTGAGTGTTCAAATAAGATATGATTTCAGCAATGCCTGCCTTGTCATTCCTCATAATTATAATATCAACAACATAAACAACAATAATAGTGACATGAGAGGAACGACGTCGTATAAAAATAGAATGATCAGAGTAACACGTAACAAAGCCAAAATCTGTAATAATAGTGCTAAACTTATCAAACCATGCACGAGGAGACTGTTTTAGTCCATAAATTGCCTTAAGCAATTTGCACACCTTAGTTGAGTTCCCTCCCTGAGCAGCATACCCTGGAGGTTGGTCCATGTATACTTCCTCGTGTAGGTCACCATACAAGAAAACATTCTTCACATCCATCTGATAAAGGGGCCAATCAAGGTTCACAGCCAAAGAGATAATAACACAAACAGAATTAAGATGAGCAACGAGGGAGAATGTCTCAAAATAATCCACTCCATATGTCTGGGTGAACCCTTTGGCAACCAGCCGTGCCTTCGTTCTGTCAACAATACCGTCATAATTATGCTTTATTGTATAAACCCATGTGCAATGAACCACTGAATGATCTTCAGGAAGATCTACAAGAGTCCATGTTTGGCGCGCCAATAAGGCATCCATCTTAGCATCCATAGCTGCTTTCCACCCTGGATGGGACAAGGCTTGGGAAAGGAAAGTAGGAACAATAGTAGTAGATAACAAGTGAACCAAAATTTGGTGACAACGAGGGAGATGGGCTGTAGAAACAAAATGCTTAATAGGAAAAGTACTTTTACGAGTACAAGTACCTTTACGTAGAGCAATAGGAAGGTCAAGAGAGACATCAGGATCAGGAGAATTAGTAGTCGTTGGTAGAGAAACTATTGTAGTACTTGTTGGAGGCACTGTAGAATGCCGTTGGTATACCTGTAGGGGAGGTGGTGGGTCATCTGATGGAGAAGATGCATCAGGAGGTGGAGAATCATTAGATGGAACCGGAGGGACCAGCGGTTCAGATGGAGGTGAAGGATGTGGCACCACGACTTGATAATATGGCTTGTCTACGAAAAAGGTAACATCAAGACTGACATAATGACGTTTAGTAGTAGGCTCAAAACACCGATACCCCTTCTGAGTACAAGAATAACCAAAAAATATACTCCTTAGAGAACGATGAGAGAGTTTTTTCAACTTGGGATGCATAATATGAACAAAGCATGTACTACCAAAAACTCTAGGATGAACAGGAAACAAAGGAGTGTTAGGATAAAGAAAACGAAATGGAATTTTGTCGTGTAAAATAGGGGATGGTATACGATTAATGAGAAAATAGGCCGTCAAAACAGCATCACACCAATAAAACTGAGGAACATGCATAAGAAACATTAGGGACCTGGCAATATCCAGAAGATGCCTATTTTTGCGTTCAGCGACCCCATTCTATTGGGGGGGGGGGGGTATAGGTATAACTGTTATGATGGATTATACCATTAGTAAAACAGAAATCAGAAATAGAATTTTGAACATATCCAAGAGCATTATCTGTTCGCAACACTTTAATTGGAATGCCTAATTGAGTTAGAATTTTCATATGAAACCTTTTGAAAATAGAAAGAAATTCAGAATGATCTTTTATTAAATAAAGTCAGGTCATCTTGAAAAAATCATCTACGAAGGTTACAAAATAAGATAAACCTAGCCTATTGGGTACACGACAAGGGCCCCAAATATCAGAATGAACTAAAGAAAATGGAGTGGAGTTCTTAGGACTAGAACTAGAAGGGAAAGATGAACGATGATGTTTTCTTAATTCACAAGTCTCACATTGTACTGAAGTGAGAGACTTGTTACTAAGAATAAGAACCTTTTATCTTAGACAAAGACAAATGACCAAGCCGTTGATGCCATTGAAGAGGGGTAGTAGTAGTAGTGGTAGTTACAGCAATATGTAAACATGATCACGTCCACCACCAATCATCTCCTTGGTCTTGAGATCCTGAAAGGTATAATAAGAGGGATAAAAGGTGGCAACACAATGAAGTGATTTAGTTAATTGATAGCGAAAAGATTAAAAGGAAAATTAGGTACATGTAGGACGGAGGGTAAAGACATAGACTGGTTAAATGAGACATTACTATACTGAGAGACATTAGTAGAAGACCCATTAGTAAGGTAAATAGTAATAGGTTTATTTGTGTTATGAAGGATGAGAAGACAAAGGACTCACCCGTCATGTGATAGTTAGCACCCGAATCATTGATCCAAGGGTAAGGGGATGTGTAGGAAAGAAGGACAGTTGTACCTATACGAGCCAAAGTAGCAGTAGAAGAGGGTCTAGTAGTCTCAAGGTTTTGAACCCTTCGAAGAAATGCTTCATACTGATCAGAAAATGGAGCAGGTGTAGATGGTGGAACCAGTGTAGTCGAGGATGCATCATCAATGGTAACGATATTCACCAAATTATCTGCCCATTTAGGGCGACCAAATTTATCCCAACAGGTATCAGCAATGTTGTTGGGTTTGTTGCAGTGAGTACAGAAACGGATAGATTTATCAACTTGAGAACCGTCAAAATCACGACCACGGCCACGACCTCGGTTAGAGCCATGACCCCTAGAGGAGGTACCCCGACCACGACCAACAAACAAAGCAGTTATATCTTTTTGGGAAGTGTCAGTCTGAGGAACCAAAGGTTGGAGACAAAAGAATGTCTCGCTTAGGGTAGGTATGGAAGCACCGGTAAGCAGCTGACTCTTCACAGTTTGATACTCAAGAGAAAGGTCAGCTAAAAATTTGGCCACATAAAACTCAAACTGTTGAGTCTTTAGTTTGTTAATATTAGTAGAAAGAGGCTACACAGCCTGGATTTCTTCAATAAGACCTTTGAAGCCTCCATAATAATCAGTCAGAGATTTGTCACCAATTAAATAAATAAACATCCTCTCATAGAGGTCATAAATTCTAGAAACATTCTTATCTTAACTATAGGTCTCTTTTAAATCAGCCCAGATGGCTTTGGCAGTATCATAAAACATCATAATAAGTAAGATAAAAGACTCTACTATACTATTCCATAACCAAGTTTGAACCATGGAATTATCACTAAGCCATGTATTATATGTCTTCACAGATTCTGGATCCTTAGGATAATGGTCAGGTGCATCATCAAGCAACAAGGATAGTTTCTCTAGAGAGAGAATGTAGGCTTTAGTAGCTTGAACCCATAAACCTTTTAATTTCATAGAGATGATCTGAACTTCTGAAGGCTTGTAATCAGTCATTAATTAAATAATACAATCAACCAATGCAAATTAATTGTTCTACTTTCACCCGGTTCAGCCAACCTGTTGGCCAAGAAAATAAGGCTCAAAGAGAAGCAAAGGAAGATGGAGGTAGTGGGGTTAAACAATATATATCTATCTTTATACAAATAAAAATCTCGGTTCAGTCAACTGAGTGGTCAAAGGAAGGATGGCTCAAGAGGGGTAGAGGTAGGATGATAGGTAGTATATATATATATATATATTTAAGTAATGCTTACCACATAGATAGTAAGAAGATGATCAAGATGTTATCAATCACACATAGACAATATAGTAGGTATAGCGGATCTCGATCATCTAGAGCACCAAGAAAATCAGTACATAAATAGAGCAAAAATATCAAAGGCCTATCAAACCAAGTGTTGATGATAGCTAAAATCTAATGCTCTGATACCATGTAACAAAACCACACAACATCAAACACAAAACCAGAAAAGCAAAGAATGAAGAAGAGAGAAAAAGAAGAAGAGGAGAACAGACCACGAAAAGCAGTAATGAGCTGGAACCAAGATCAATAGCTCTCTCTGCAGTCCATAGATTGTATTTATAAGCAAAAAACAGAACCCATTACATAAGGAAATCTCTATAAACGGAGAGACTAAAATAAGAAACAAAATACAAGAAAATAAGGAAACAAAAAATGATCAAAGAGGAAGGAAAGTAAGAGAGCCAGTCAATGTCGTCTAAATGGGTTGAAAAGTTTGTTTTTAATATGGGCCCCATGGGCCATTTAATGCCCATTGTTAACAGATGAATTCAATATTTGGTGGAAAAGTAAAGCAAGAGTGGCTCCTTTGAAGAAACTATGGATGCTGTTAAAGATAGTGATGCTATCCTCTCTATGGCGTGCTAGAAACCAAAGCTTCTATGATAATATCAAGGCATCAAAAAACCAGGTCTTAACCTGGATTTGCAGGAGATACAAGGATATGACTGTGGCTAACCCATGTGTTATAAAATCTGCTCAGGACCTACAGATTGCAAAGACATTGAATTTATCAACAAAAAAGGGGAAGCAGAGTAAGGTAACTCAACTATAATAGAGTTGGCCTACTAAAACTTGGTGTAAAGTGAATGTAGATGGATGTAGCTTGGGAAATCCTAGAGAATTAGCTACAGGAGACATTGTTCGGGATAAGACTGGCCGGGTTCTTGTTGCATTTGCAGACTACCTAGGAGTGGGTACAAACTGCAAGGCTGAATTTAGAGTTGCAATTTGTGGAATTGATGAAACACAAAAATTGGGTTTCAAGAAAATATGGCTAGAAAGTGACTCAAATTCAATTGTATTGTGCATGAGAACATGAACTATTCCATGGTATATGAGACAAAGTTGGCTGGCATATCAAGAAGGATTACATCCTGTGACCTAAGATACACTCATTGTTATAGAGAAATAAATATAGTGGCTCACATCCTAGCTAGACAAGCAGCATTTAAGAGAAGATCATATGTTTGAACGAATTGTCCCACATTTGTTGCTAGAGAGGTTGTATGGGATGCTTCCCATAGACCTCAATAGAGATTCCAATGATCTTTACCTTTTTTTTATCCTTTGGGAGAACCCTGCTAATGGCAATGCCGAAAATGGGGTTTCTAACAGATGAATGTTTTTTATGTACTTTACTTTTATTTCCTTTTGCTAATATATAAATGGACCTTTTAGCAAAAACACACAAAAAAAAAAAAAAAAAAAAAGGAAAAAGAAGAAATTCCTTTTTCCCTCTCCCTTAGAAATCATTGTATTTTACCTCTTAGGAACAAACATTGAAAACAAATTACTTATAAAATGTTACACTACATCAAAACAAATAGAGCCTTAGAAAAAATTACACGAACCTCCCCTTGACAGTTCGTTTATGTTTTTTGAGTGAATATTGAAAATTCATTTATTACGCGATATTACCTTATGCTTTTAAACTTACACAGACCTCCATTCAAAAATCACATTTAAAACAAATAAGTCCACTCTGTTAGGTAATGGACGTTAGTTGTTGATGTGGACAACGATTGTTTTTCCAAAAGACAAAATTACCCTTATTTATAGTGAAGTTACCTTTTTACCCTTACTAGTCCTAAGGCAAATAAGGGCTTTTTTTTCCGAAGGAGAAATTCATTGGGTTTATAGTGTTTCCTATAGAAAAAAGAGATGGCTATGAGAGGGAGTTACGAAAGTTGAAAGAGAGAGAGACAACAATAGTCAGCCATCAATGGAGACGAGTCCAATTCGTCTCCTATTATTGGAGGCTCCAATCACCAATCCAGCGATTGGCGTTAACTGGGCATGCCTACCAATACATCGGTAGGTGCACCTGATTAACTGCAACCACTGGATGGACAATTGAAACCTCCAATAATTGAAGACAATTTCAACCCAATGGAGACAAAGAGGCAAGGAGGCCTAACAACACTGCAGAAATTGAATCTGACCCTTTGTAATGTCTGTTTCATATTGATTGTCCCTAGTGATTGTGGGAGGAGTTCGGTATGGGCAAAGTTGGAAATATGAAAGATACTTCAAACATATTATTCCAAACGTTAGTTACCCCAACTGTCATTTCTCTATACATTCTCTATACGTTAGGTATCGTAGGTATAATTTACCCATTTCAAAATAAGAATTGTTCCTAGCAAAAAGTTTCACAAATCTAATATGTGGTATATATAGACGGAGGCAAATATGAGCTAGACGTCAAATTAGGTATGGATCAATTTGTGAATAGATAAATCCTCAGTTCCTCAGCTTACATGTCAAGTTTCAACCAAAATGAAATAAATAAAGCTATAAAAATGTAATGGATAATTGAAAATTTCCTAGAAAAAAGGGTTGAGAATATTGGGAAATAACCTTTAAAACAGTACGAAATATGTATAAAATTTCACTTGTGGCCAATCTTTGACCATGTCCAAGAAATACGTACAATGAATTTCCATATCACTTTCCTGCTTTCCATGTGGCAAAACTTGCTGCCGGTCTAAAGATACCCTCTAGACTTCCCACTTTAGAAAATCTTTTGGCAGTTAAGATTGTAGCGTACAACACTAAGCCTACAACAATACATAAGAATAAAATACAAGGACCACCCTTTTTGAGCAACATGGAGTAGTGGGCTAACTAAATCACTTGTTAAACCACTTGGATGGGTAGAATACTCAATGGACTGGCCACATATTAAGTTTGAATTCTTATCTCAACCACATTGGAAAAATACATTTAGTGCTTAAATTAGATAAACAAATGGTGATATGAACATCTTCTTAAATTCTAGAACCACGTACCAGTTATTAGAACCTAGATGAGTTCACATCGATTCTGTGGCAGCCACTGAAGTTTGATGAAGGCTGTAATTTGACTGGAACAGACACCTCCAAGTCAACACAATCAATATATTATTATATATTTTCCTTTCGAAGCTGTGAAATTGAACAACTCTATCATGGATGTAGAAGATGAAGCTTCAAGTACTACATTCATATCTTGATTTATGAAATAGAGGCAATCGATTTTCAAAGTGAGTGTCATCATCTCCCATGTGATCTTTCAGCTGCAAATAAGCTGTTCCTTGGTCGGTTGCAGCAAAGGCAAAAACAATGCAACATTGCTTTTATAATTCCTAAGCAGGAAAGGGGCCTGTGACACCTGCACTTACTCTTAACATTTCTGTTCTCTTACTTCTCTCCATGACCTCCACTAGCCACTCAATACCCTCTTTGATCCCTGTCCTGCAATTGCAATAAAACCTTTTATTTTCAAGCAATTAGGCCACGAAATTACAACTTGCATGGGTTAAAACAGACTTCCTCTTAACAACCCCCCCCCCCAACCCCTCCTTCCCCAAAAAAAAGTAAAAAAATAAAAACACAAACCAATAATACTTAAAGTAACTGATTTTTCAAATGATTTTCCCATTCCTAGGCCTATGAAGCTATGAATTTTCTTCAGGCTCTTATTTTACCCATCATATGCTGAAACAGCTTCAAACATGTACATCCTTTCATCCAACTCTTTGAGATCTAAATACCTCGCGAGTTCTTCTGCTGACGCAGCTCCAGCAAGATCCTAAAGTCAAAGTTTTATGTATCAGATACACACGAGAGAGAGAGAGAGAGAGAGAGAGAGAGAGAGGGGGGCACTCAACAGTTCAGAGCTTGCTCTTGTAGCTAAATAAAGCACGATCAACATTTATTATGTTAATTGTCTAGTGGAGTGAGGAATGGGAGTTGAAGACTACAAACACTTCTACTGGACATGAAAGGGGCAATAAGGAGAAGAAATAATGGCATCACCTGCTTGTTTGCTATTATCAACAAGGGGGCCTTTTGTAAATCAGGGTGGCGTAGTACCTTTTCTGATGAGTAAATTGAAGATGATCAGTGTAACAAAAAAATTATTGGATGTCTTCACAACTAAAACATTATGCCATCATTGAATACCTCTATTATGTAATTGAAGATTACTAACCAAGGGCTGATTTTGAATCCTCAAAGCGTGATGGACAGCCAGCATCAATTACATAGATTACAGCATGTGCTTCTTCATAGTACTTCTCCCAAATTGTTCGGAGACCAATCTAAAAACATAAATTTCGTAATTCAGTGTAAGAACATTCTGAAAAGCAGTTAAGAGTGAACTGCTGAACCAACTCAAAATTTATTAAGGTAATTCATAGTGGAAGATACTTTAAACATAACATCTTGAATCTTGCCAACAAAACATAAAATAAAAACAATCCAAAACATTTGCACCAACGACTATGATCTTTTTTCTATCTGCTTTTCATTTATTTATTCCTTTCTCTTTTTTGAGACCATGGTTTCAAATTTTTAGTGTTATTATCATCTTAAATTGTACTGGATATGGTTTAACTGAGTATGAGAACCAAATAGCTAATGGGCAACCAACAAATTGCCTCTATATAGTTTGCCCCTTTTTGGTGATTTCTGCTATAGAATGTCACACTTTTAAATGCTAATGTGACAGAATAATCGTAAGCACAACCAAGAAACATTCCTAATAACAGAGATCTTTTTCTTTTCTTTTCTTTTTTTTCCACTTTCATCATTTCTTAAGTTTTTTATGAAGTCGCATGACCAGCTCTTAATAGAGTTGAATAGCAGAAAAGGATTTGTTTTCCAATCCCATATAGTTGGGATAAGGCTTAGTTGAGTTGAGTATAAAGTCAAACGACAATTTACCTACCATTAATTAGGGTTTAGGGTTTAGGGTTTAGGGTTTAGGGTCAAGGAATAGTTATTTCCCCCTTCTTATAATTCCTTCAGAAAGTCAGAAAGTCAGAAAGAAGCATTAGCTTTGGCCTTTCCTTTATTGAGTCTAAGTTTCTCTCTCTCTCTCTCTCTCTCTCTCTCTCTCTCTATATATATATATATATATATATATATATATATATATTAAGTCCTCCCCATGATTTTTGATGAATGGGTAAAGCTTTCTGATGCAGGAACTGTGGATTTCAGACCCTCACCACCATGACAATCAGTAGTGAAGGCCCAGCGGATTACAGGTGAGGCGCTGGTGGGATTCTAAGTCTCCAATCAGGTGGATTCTTGATTGGCTATCTCTCCTATCTCTTTTCTTCTTTTCTTCTTTTCCATTGAATTACAGGTTCTTCTAATTTCTATACCCTGCAGTTTTAAAATTAAACTAGTATTCTTCAGTTTCAGGTTGGTATTGAACTTAGGATCAGTTACTGATTTGTTTATCATATGTTATCTGGAACTTGACATCAACGTGTCCCCTGCAATTACGTTTCAAGTTCCGTTCTTAAATCCTAAAACCATCGATTTCTGAAATCGTACTTCAACTCCACTTTCTAAAATAGCAAACAAGCAGGTGATGCCGTTAAATCCTCTCTAGGTAACTATTTAGATTGGTACAGTTTTCTGGAGAGGAAAATAAAGTCATATGAACCCTGGTAAGTCCAGCCAAGAAGTAGAGGAGGATGCATGAACAGCGGCTACAAGTTTACTGTATAGAGCCTGCCAAGTGGTAGGGGATGAAGGAAGGTTTATAGGTCTAAATATCTTCCCCCGTATATTCTGAAGTTGAGTGCATGGAGCTGAATTCCGTATGAGAGGGTTATCTTACTGTAGCAGGTTACATGGAGCTGTTTGATGCGTCGACCTCATGCTCCGAGAACCAAGATCGAAGAAGACAATATACAGTTGGTTCCACAATTCAAGTCAGAGCTGAATCCCAAGATCAGGAAGGAAATCAACATCCATGACTGATATGCTTTGCAGGATTGCTTCCAAAAGGCCTTGCAAGCAAAGGAGAATTAAAGCTCCCCTCTACAAGCTTCGATTCGCAAGCCAAGGAACATCGAAGAGCTCCCGTAACTGCCAGACCTACAGATTGACCCTCTGGTACCACTACAGACCATAATTGTTAAGGCATCGCTAGAAATAGACGTCCAGGTGAGCTGTACTTTGCTAGGCGATGAGGCGGCTTATGAGTATTCCAAAAGGCGAGCGCCTTGGTGCTGTGGGTGATGCCTGGGATGCCTTGGATGCCTTAGGAGCCTAGGCGGATGCCTTTTAACTAAAAACGAATAAATAAATTGAATTTTATAATATATTTGTTATTTGTATTTTTTTACTATTTGATTTTGTTACTAACATATCTATTGGCTTTTGTGTACAATAATATGTTGCGCATGATACATAAAATCATCCAAATTATAACTTGTAAGGGAAATCAGAGAAATAAGACAGTCTGAAAAATTGGAAACTAAAACGAGAGAAGAAAAGTGCTCGACTCTTCCTCTCCCTCTACATCTTCATCGAGTGTTTTGTTTCTGCCCTAGATCGGCTCAAACCTGAGCCCTGAAGGTTCCATATCAGTTCCGGCAGTAAGCCTCCAGTTCCGGCGTCAGGTATGTATTTTTTTTTCCAGTTATTCTTAGTTCTCTGCTAGTGCTACCGTTTCTTCTTCTTCTTCTTATTTTTTTCGTTCTTCTCCTTCACCTTTTTCTTCCTCCTCTGCTACCTTGCAACACATTTTTTTTCCGTTCTTCTCTTCACTGTTCTCTGCTACGGTGGTTGCGACACTTTTTTTTTCCATTCTTCCCTTCAATGTTCTCTGGCACGGTGACTGAAACGATTTTTTTATTTTTTTCGTTCTGCTACCGACTACCGTTTCTTCTTCTTCCCTTCGCTATGGTCTGCAAATTCTTCTTCTTCTTCCCTTCTCCGCTATGGTGACTGCAGATTGCAGTCTGCAAGTCAGAACTGAAACGATTTCTTTTTTCTTTTTCATTCTGCTACCGTTTCTTTGTCCCTTTTTCTTCTTCTTCCCTTCTCTGCTACCTGATTGCAGTCAGCAAGTCTGCAACAATATATATTTTTTTTTGTGACTGCAATTCCTTTCTCTCTTTTTTTTTCTTTTTTTTTTATTTATTTAATTTATTTTTTATTATTCTACTACTGTGCTACAATGACTGCAATAGTGCAACTCTTTGACTGGTGTTAGGGGTGGAAATATCCCCTAATAAAAAAATGACACATGGCGCACTAAACAGTCTCAATTGACTTGGCTCATTATAATTGCACTTGGCCTTAATCTCTCAGTAGTCAGCTCCTACTGGGATACGTCGCCTGGTTGGATATACATTCGAAGCCATGTGTCCTAAGCCGACTCAATCAGATCCCGCACGACGCGCACGTAAAACCTTCTCCTATTAGTGTACGCCGTGCAACACGGAAAAACGTCTACATGGTGACACCTGTCACCCTCAGCCCGATGAACTCGGCGGTCCTCGTCGAAGTCTCCAACTCCCACTCGGAGTCTATGACTTGGGTGCCACACATTGTGACACCTAGCAATCCTTTTTGCATATGCCATGCAGAGTCCAGGTGTCTCTGAGACTCTTGCCTCTACCAATAAATACAAGTGGTTCCCTAAGGTAAAGCATCTGATTACTTCTCTTTTGCACTCAAGTTCTTTTTGCAGCCTCCCTCTCTTTAAACTGGAATTAGCTCTCTACTACTCTTGATTGTTTACATAGGGAATCTGACTTAGGCATCGGAGTGTACCCGGGGGCTTAGTCGCCCAACTCTTTTGTCTAATCTCTGTGATTGCAGGTTATCCGAGTCGTAGATCGGCGAGACGATTCCAACCACAACAGTTTGGTGCCCACCGTGGGGCTTCTAGATTGAATTTGAAGGAAAGTGTACGAGAGATCTCACTTGCTGTTCAATGGCTTATTGAAGAACACACGCGCAAACGGCCACACACTCTATGGAAGCAAGGGATGACAGTGACACCAGCACCACTGAGGAGGTTCAAATCCGGCTCCCGCACACACCCCTCCTATTTCACAGCCGGCACCGCCTTCACTAGCACCACTGGCTCAACAGTACGTGACTCGTGAACAGTTCGATGCCTTGAGTCAGTAGATCACACAACTAGCCCAAGCACTACTGAAGCTCGCCCTACCAATGCAGGAGTCGGAGGGGGAGCAACAAATCCTCCCCCGGCCTCTACACCTACTATGCCACCAGCAGCGGCCAACTCGGCCCCCTCCCGATCGGTTCGTAGCAGGTCATGTCGGTCGAGGTCCCAGCACGACCAAGCCGGTGCTGCACCGGCCAGATCTCATTCTCACACCTGAGGACCCACTGCACCAGCCCAGAGCGCAGCTGCATCCTCTGCTCACATCCAACCATCGAATGGCCAAGATTCAGTACAGGAGAGGCTCAGCTCTAGGTTAAATCTCGAACACGATGTGAGGTCCCTCCTCAATGCTGTTCGCCAAGAAAGGGTAAATATTCCAGCTGTTGCGCTGGTCCCTCCGCCCGCGGCCCAAGCAACTGAGGTAGAAAGACAACTAAATGAGTTGGCTACTCGTCTACAGCAGATTGAACAAAACAAGATGGCCCTATAGTGGTCAATGTATGCAGTAGTCACCGCCCTGTTTGAGGAGATCATGAGGGTCCCAGCACCACAGCACTTTACCATGCCCACCATTGAACCATACAACAGGATGACTGACCCAAAACAACACTTGGACACATTCGTCTCCATGACGTTGTTCCACGGGTTGAAGTTAGTCTGGTGTGCCGAGTCGTCCCAGCCCCACTCAGAGGATCAACCCACCTCCTAGGAGCATAACTTTGTTCGAGCAACTCTCGAACAAATTCCTGGTGCACTTCCAAGGCAGCAGAGTGCGCAAGAAGACACCCTACCACCTGTCCATAGTGAAGCAGTAGAAGGACGAGACGCTGAGAGCGTTCATCAAACGTTTCAATGCAGAGGTACTAGAAAATCAAAGACGTGCAGCCCGTGGTCGTCTAGTTGGCCAAGCAAGCCGGAATCACCGACAAGAAACTATGTTTCTCCCTAGCTAAAAAGCCTCCGACAGACCTACCAGAGCTTTTGGCCAAATGGAGAAGTAGGCGGCGGCCGACGAGACGTTGAGGGCTCCGAAGATGAATGCCACCAACGCCATCAAAACCAACCAGTGCGCTACCAACAAGAGAAGGTCCGACTTGCCGGATCAAACTCCAAACGATGGTGATACAAAGAAGCAGAGGTCTAATAGGGATCAGCGAAATAGGCATCCCTATAAGACTTTCGACTATTACACTCCCCTCTCAGCTCCAATATTAGAGATTCTAGAGGTTATCAAAGGTGACAGAAACCTAAGACCACTGCCCAAGCCACTCGGCGACGGCATAAACAAAGACCGCACTCGTTACTGTCACTTCCTTCACGACTACTGCCATGACACCAACGAATGCAAGTACCTGAAAGGGAATATAGAAGACCTCATCCGCAAGGGGTACTATCGGAACTTCGTCAGAGGCGGCGGCCAGGATCAATCCCCGGCAAACAAGGAATGAAACCCTCCCCCACCTCCGAGGGAATAACCTCCGACTGATTGCCGTATGAAGGCAGTTGAACCCTCCAATCAGAACAAAAGAAATGACCGAGATCCAGAAGGGGAGAAGAATGCACCTAGACCATGGGTCGGAGCTATCCAGTTCGGTTCTTTCCGAGGTACGTCATCATCCACCTCCAGAGGTCAACAAACTTGTACACCAGTAAAAGAAAGACTCGGAAACCAACAGCATATCCAGTTCGGGTCCTTCTCAGAGTTAATACCAATTGACTCGGCCTACCATCGACCACGCCCTCCGACACGTGAGCAGCGTGGAAACCGACGATTAGTTGGCAGCCCTCTGCTGGAGAACCAGCTTCACACTTCGACAGGCCTGGTGATCCCCGAAGTAGAAGGGGTACATGCAATAACAAGGGGCCCCGCAATCGAAGATGAAGAAAGAGGGGCCCCGCAGTCTTCATCCACCTCTGGAGGTCAACAAACTTGTACACCAGTAAAAGAAAGACTCGGAAGTTGACAACGTATCCAATTCGGGTCCTTCTTGGAGTCAGTGCCAATCGACTCGGCCTACCATCGGCCACGCCCTCCGACACGTGAGCCGCTTGGAAACTGACGATTCGTTGGCAGCCCTCCGCTAGAGAACCGGCTTCGCACTTCGACAGGCCTAGTGATCCCCGGAGTAGAGGGGTACACACAATAACGAGGGGCCCCGCAGTCGAAGGTAAAGAAGTGCTCACCATCATAGGAGGACCAGCAGTGGGCAACACCTCCAACAAGTCAGCTAAAGCCTACTCCCGACTTGTTGCTAAGACCGAGTGGCCCGCTAAGAAGGCCAGTATAGGTGACGTCATCAAGTTCAGCGACGAAGACCTCATCAACGTCGTAGTCCCTGATGACGACGCCATTGTTCTTACAGCCGGCATAGGTCACTGCGATGTGGCGAACATGTTAATAGATACTGACAGCTCGGCCGACATCATCTTTTACCATGCCTATCAAAGGATGTTGATTAAAGAGAGCAAAGCTTCAGCCTATCATCACCTTCAACCTCATTACCTTAGCTTCTCAGGGGACCCAATGACAATGAAATTAGGGATCCGATTGCCCGTTTAACTCAGCCAAAAACCCAAATAGAGGATTGTACTCGTCAACTTTCTGGTTGTCGATTAACCATCCAGCCATAACGTAATCCTCGGTCGACCATCATTAAACCAGTTCCAGGCCTGCATGTCAACGTATTACTTAGTGGTGAAGCTCCCCACAAAGAATTGGGGGGGTGAGGGTGGGGAATGCAGAGCCGATTAAGTCACCTCACCAAGATGCTATGCCGCCAAATTGGTGAATAGCAGAAAGGCGGATAAGACTGCTCCAGTTCAAATAATGGACATCATGGACATGAGGGACGTTGTTCACCAGGAAAGAGGCGCCCCTACGGAAGAGTTGTTACAGGTTCCCATCCCGGCCGACTGCCCAGAAAAGACATTCCAGGTCCGCTCCTTGATACCTGAGGATCAGAAAGCTCAATTAATAGAGTTTTTGAAGAAGAACCTCGATGTATTCGCCTGGTCGGTCTCAGAGATGCCAGGTATTCCACGGGAGGTTATCGAGTATCATCTGACAGTCAATCCTCAGCACAGGGCTAATCCGATAGAAAAAGAGAAGCTTCGCCCTAGCTTGTTAGTCCGCCATAGACGAAGTCCAAAAGCTGCTGAAAGACAGATTCATTCACGAGGTCACCTACCCGGATTGACTAGCCAACATAGTCATGGTCCCCAAGTCCAATGGGAAGTGGAGGATCTGCATAGACTTCACAGACCTCAAAAAAACTTGCCCGAAAGACAGCTATCTGCTACCTCGGATAGACCAACTTATTGATGCAACTGCCGGCCACGAGCTACATAGCTTCCTTGATGCCTACTTGGAGTATAATCAAATAAAGACGCACAAGGCCGACGAAGAATGCACATCCTTCGTCACCAACCAGGGGCTCTTCTGCCACACTATCATGCCTTTTGGCCTCAAGAACGCAGGGGCCACCTACTAGAGGTTGGTGAACAAGGTATTCAAGAATCAAATCAGCCGCAATATGGAAGTGTATGTGAACGACTTCCTGGTGAAGAGCAAGAAGTCCAATCAGTGCTTAGCTGACCTCACAGAGGTCTTCTAATTCCTCCGAGCACACAGTATGAAGCTCAACCCAACGAAGTGTGCTTTCGACGTAGCCTCAGAGAAGTTCCTAAGGTGCATGGTGTTGCAAAGAGGCATCGAAACGAACCCCTTGAAAATAACCGCCGTCTGCAATATGACCGCGTCGACCAAGCCAAATCAGGTACAAGAGCAGAATGGCCGGATAGCCACCCTTGGAAGATTCATGTCCAAATCGGCCGAGCACTGCCTACCATTTTTCGACTCTCAAGGGAGCTGGAAGGTTCGAAAGGACAGATGAATGTCAGAAGGCTTTCGAAGACCTCAAGACTTACTTGGCCTCTCTACCATTACTTGACAAATCCAACCTAGGGGACGAACTCCAACTGTACCTCGGTGTCTGCCTTGGCAGTTAGCGTAGTTCTGCTAAAAGAGGAAGATGAAGTGTAGTAACCGATATACAATGTTAGCAAGGTGCTGCTCGATGCGGAAACCAAATACAAACCAATTGAGAAGCTGGCCCTTGCCCTAGTCACCGCCGCCAGCAAGCTCCGACCGTACGTCCATGTCTATCCTATCTCGGTGCTCACAAACACTCCATTGAAGAAGGTCTTTTCGTGACCAGACACCTCCAGTCGGATGATAAATTAAGTGGTCAAACTCGGCGAGTTCAATCTCAAATTTGTACCAAGGATAGCCATCATAGCCCAGGCCCGAGATGACTTTATAGTGGAGAGCACCTTACCGGAGGGCGAAATAGAAGTCCCGGACGACGACGAAAAGCCTACAGTGGCCGAACAGTCTGGAGCAGGTGTCATATTCACTAGTCCGGAACGATTTAAGGTACGCTCAGCCATCAGGTTCAATTTTTCCCCGACCAACAACGAGGCTGAGTACGAGGCATTGCTAGCAGGCCTCCGATTAACCAAAAACCTCATGGTTGCAAGGCTAGTCACAACGATTCTCAACTTATAGTTCAACAAGTCTTAGGGGATTACGAAACCAAGCAGCTAACCATGCAAAAGTACCTCAAGAAGGTTAACACGGCAATAACAACCTTCAAAAGCGTAGAACTATTGTAATACCCACCCCCAAATTTTGCTACCAATTTGGACAGTCAATGCATGCCAGGTCTTACCACGTCCATAGCTGACAAACCCGAGGGGTACGTTCAGATCCTAAGTGAGGCACTCAAGCTGGACCTTAAGTAGTGTAATGGACCCTAGGTGGGTCCAGTGTGCCTTCCAATGTGTTGGGCCTGAGAAACCAGAGCCAGTGACATGTTTTATGCCAAACCAGAGGTAGCAACCAGGGGTAAAACCGGTGGCACAACCGGGGGATGAGTCACTCGGCTCCTTAACTGGGGGATGAGTCACTCGGCTCCTTGCCGCTGGTTTACGTGTATGGGTCACTTTCTCTCTCCCCGAATTCCTATAAAATAAGGGCTAAAACCCTCATTTGGGTTTTAGCTATTTGGTGGGATTGGAGGTGAATGCTAAGCTCTTGGAAGAGGACTTGGTGAAGCTTGGAAACTCAAGCCCATAAATATGTTGGACTTCCCTCACCCTCTAAAGGTTAGTCCATCTCCCTCCCCTCTTCCTTATGGTTGTAGACCACCATTGGTGGTGGTGGTTATCCACCATTAATGGTTACCCAAGAAACCCTAGAACTCGATTAGGAACTTATAAACCTCTAATGGAGGTGTTATTTGATGCAAGAACACCAACAAGGGTGGGAAAAATGTTTCCCACCATCCTATTATGGAAGGAAGTGAGTTGGGTGAGCAAATCCTCAACTTTTACTTCATCTTCCTCGGTCAAACCCTAGTTTTCAGACTGAACCGGATGATCCGAGCCAGCGGCAAGGACAAGCCTTGCACCCAGCAACGAATTGGGTAAGATAAGGGCTCATACCGACGGATGGAACCGGATGATGTACCATCCGGCAGGCCCCACACTTAACATTATGACCTTAGGAACCGGAGATGAAACCGGAAGCAAAGGCATAAACCGGAACCGAATGATGAACCGGATGATGTACCACCGACAAAGCCTCCACCTCACTTCCAGAGAGTTCTCTTATTTAACAAGTGTTAAACCGGATGATGTACCACCCGGCAGAGGCCTCACTTCCAGAGAGTTCTCTGATTTAACAAGTGTTAAACTGGATGGATGATCATTCGCCTCGATCCTCCGGTTCCTTATTTGCTATAAACATTAAGAATAAGCCGGTGGCTTATTCCAGAGGATACATTCACCAGAATAACCCGCCGCCTTGGCCACTGTTGGCTGGTATGCCTAGTTAGATCCTTCGGGGATTAACCGTTGGGTTCCCGGCTTATTTTGGGACCCGCATGGGGGCATTTAGACATGTCCATGTAGGTTAAAAACAATTTAACTAACATAATGGACTTATGCAATTTAATAGGTAAACCGACGTGGGTAGTTGACGGAGCCTACTGCCGGCTTCAAGGTTCTTCAGCATTAGTGGTGCCTACAAGTGAGGGGTTGGGTCCATAGTAATTAGGGCATATGTGACATGTCTACATTTATGCTTTATAACATGTCATCCAATAATTGTTTATCTTTGAGTATGCATTTGCATTATAACAATTATGTTTTGTTGGATTCTATGTTGATTGGGTATGATGGTTCATGTGGTGTATGGGAGCACGGCACACGGATCATGTTTATGTTGCTATTACCCTAGTGGGGGTACGGTGGTCCATTAGAGTGGTGCCGGGGATCTCCGTTGGTGTATAACCTTTCTTATATTCATGCACTTGTTCACCCATGTATGATGGTTCATGTGGCGTGTGGGAGCACGGTACACAGATCATGTTTGAATTATTAGCAACCAAGCAGGGGACGGCGAACCATGGGAGTGGGGAGCCGAGGATCACTGTTGGGGTACAGCCCTACTTATCTTAATGCTTATTTTCAACCATGTATAATGGTGTGTGCGACGTGTGGTACCCAGGGGGGGGTGATGCACTGATACACGGACCATGTTGAAATTGCTAGCACCTTAGCGGGGGCATTGTGGTCCATTGGAGTGGTCTCGAGGATCTCTGCTAGGGTGCAGCCCCATTTACTTTTGTGCATATAATTAAACATAGGATGGTTTACATATATAAATACATTTACACCCTGGTTTCTGAATCCTTGCTAGTAGGGGGTTAGGTACTAGCATAGGACCCTGCCACCGGACACCGGGGGGGCTATCTTGGGGGGAGACGAGCTACTGATTAGTCTGGGGTCCGTCTCGGGATCAGTGGTGCTATTGATTTGTCCGAGATCCGTCTCGGAATCAACGACGATCCACCTAGTGACGAGCTACTAATTAGTTTGGGGTCTGTCTTGGAATCAGTGGTGCTATTGATTAGTCCAGGGTCCATCTTGGGATCAATGGCGGTCTACCCATGGAGTGTGAACGGTTGCGGTCTGAGGCTTAGCTCGAAGGGGTAACAAGCCACTGGTTAGTCTAGGGTCCATCTTGGGATCAGTGGTGTTATTGAATAGTCTGGGATCCATCCCGGGATCAATGGCGGTTTACCTTCGGGGTGCAAGAGGTTACGGCCCAGTATCATGGCTATCACATCTACCTTCAGAGCCATTACACCATGACCTAATTAATGAACCACATCTTTCTTTGCTTGGGTTTGCACATAACCTTTGATCTCCAGCATTGCATGTACATTGATACCTGACTCCTCACTGAACTGGGATGGGAGCTCACCCATCGATTTCGAATCTATTTTCAGAATCCGTTGCAGGTACTACTTCTGTGGCCGACTTCATGGAGTCTCCACTGGTGGAGGGCATCTCTGTTGGCGAAGACCCTTTGGAGGATCACAGCGAGGGCTGTCACACGCTGATTGTGTCTATGGGACCCGACGTGGAACCTCATCTCCCTTATCTATAGATTTGTAGATAGATGTTGTATTGCCGATCTATGTTAGGTTCTGAAATTAATTACTCTTTCATTTTGGCTATGTGTATATTGTAATACGATATTATTTTGTGGAAACAATGGAGATGTAATCATAACAACACTTTTCTATGATATGGTACAACTTAGTTGGTTTCTGTCACTTAATATATTGCCTCCACTATTATTACTTTGTTTCCTTTATTATGATTGTGGATATCGTATGCATAAACTGTGGGATTCGTATGGTAGATCATTGTAGTTGTCGGTCACTGGAAGATTCGGGTCGTCTTGTGGGTCGGCACGGATATCATGCCCGTGTCCAGAAATGGGCTGTGACAACTACAGTATGTTAGCCGGGAAGATAAAAGCAAAGTAGATGGTTGTCCCGATTATCGACCTCTGATATCTCTTGCATGGATAGCTCGGTGTACATCGAACTGCTTGAACAATCAAGCACTACAAGTGAAGAGGAAGTGGCTCCGATCAACATAGTTCCTGATGAGAACATCTAGGATTCCTAGTAGATTTAGGATTCTATTTATTTTATTTTATTTTATTTTATTGTTGGAGGCTTGGGATCTTTTCTGTTTTATTTATTTTATGGTGGACCCCACATACATTAGACGTGGGCTCTAGCTCTTTAGTTTGTTAAAGTTGTGGATCCCAGCTGTGAGCCCTTTTTCGTTGTTTAGTTGGTTTATGATTTGGTTTATTTTTATTAGTCTTTAGAGTTATACTCTAATTACGATTGTAAGCCTTATAAAGACTCTTTTTTAATTAATGAAATTTGGATGATGATTATTGAATGCAGAAAATAAAGAAAAAGCTCTCGTGCTCTCTCTCTTTCTCGTCTCTCTCTCTTCTCTTTGTGCAGGTCTGAAATACCCCAATCCCCTCTCTCTCTCGGCTTTCTCTCTCTCTACTGAAGACAGGTATGCTACCCCTCCCCCCTTGCTGATCTGTCCATAGATCACTTCCCCCTTCTTTCTCTCTTATCTTCCTATCCCTCTCTCTGTCTTGTTACAGAATTCCCTTATCACTGTTTGCACTGCTCTTGGCAGTACCCTTGTCCTCTTCTCTTTTGTGTTGTGTTTTCTTTTCTGGTTGTTAAGAATTAACCCAAGAATACCTTGCTATACACTGGCAGCACCCAAACTCATAGCTGTTTTAATTATTCTCTTTATATTACCCCTTCTGTTAAGCGTATCATAGTGATAACTTGCTCTTGGGTTATTTAATTTTTGTTCTAGTACATTATGTTGAGCTGTAACTCTAATCTACATAATTTCTGTCATAGTGAATGCCAAGTTAGTGCTTACTAACGTGGGCCACTTTGATAGCATCGTTACAGCTGAACCTTCATATTTAACAAGTTATGATTAGGATTTCATCTCTTTAATTATTGGAAAGTTACTGCTTTTACATGTTCATGGGTTTATCTAATCATTAGGCATTTAATCTTGTTAGTTTTAGGAGTTTTGAAATCTTTTACACATTAGTACTTCTTAACCTATGGTTTATTATGAACATGACATGAAACCTAATTAATAATTGCTTAGTTGATCATGTTACTTGGCTTTATACTATTCTTTACTTGTGGTTATCATGATACTAATCTTGTAAGCATATCATGTGCGTTGCTGCCCATAACAGTCACTACACATTAGTTAATTATTTCTTTAATCCTTCTGTTAGTTTGTCGTGTTAGAGTAGGGTAAACTAGAGACCCTAGGTTAGCCTACATCAGTTCCTAGCTGGTATGACTCCATCTATGATTATTTTCGAACGGGCATGCTGCTTGAAGATCGAAAGGAGGCTTGATGGATCCAAGCAAAGTCTAGACAGTATACAATCCATCAGGATCTCTGATACAAAAGGTCTTACACCATGCCACTGCTCAAATGCCTCCGATTCCACGAGGCCGAGCGGGTAATGAAGGATGTGCAAAACCAGCACTAGAAATCTCCACTAAACCGGATTTCTCCAGTGTTGGGTCTTACCAGGTTAGCACGCAGCACAGCTGGCATTGAAAGCCAAAGGATAGAATTGGGTCAGCCTAGAATCACCCAATAGGGGTAAGGTGTGCAAGGGAAGCCCTAGATGCCTTCATGACTGAATCCATTGGAGTGGGTCCACTGAAATGAGCTTGGGGCCACTTTGTAGCCTAATAGGAGGATTTTTCGGATGGTGCATCACCCGGTTCACTCCCTCCGGTTTAGTCCAAGGTGGACCACTGTCTCTCATCGGGCCTATAAATAGAGGCCCACTAGTGACTCCCCTCTTTGCTAAAACCGAGACAAAAGAGAGAGTGGGAGGGGGGGAGACTCTTGGTGACCATTGGGACTTGAGGAGCACCCTTGGAGCTTGAAGACGAAACCTCCATCACACCACGTAAGTGCAGACCTCTTCTTCCCTTGCCTTGATGCCGTTTCGCCCACCCTCCATGGTAGTGGAACTTAACCACCATCAATGGTGTCCATTAATAGAGGTCAACTTTGACCTAGAGCCCAAGGATAGGTTCCACACCTTGAACCAAGAGTTGCATTGGAGTTGGGGACTCTAATGGCTTTACTAGGTATGGGAACAAGTTTCCCATTGAATATTGCAGTGGTATAGTGGTGGTGACCAAGGCCTTAACCTTGGAAAATCTCATAAGGTTCATATCTGGTTCTATACCCAAACCGGAGGCTTGGTTTGGAGGATTGGTCATGACCACAACCTTCGGATCACTTATCAAACTTGTCTTAGACAGTGTTGTACCAAAGTGAGCTAGAGGCTAAACCGGCAGGAACACCATCCGCCATTGCCTCCACCTCATATTGGAAGCCCTAATATAAAGGACCCATCGGAGGATAAGTGCAGGAGGCACATCCTCCAGTATATATTGGAGCCTCCGAAGATAACCGGGGGCACACCCTTCGGATATTTTCCGGAGTCTCCGTGTACTTATGCTTTATGCTTACCGGAGGATATGCCGAGGGGAACACCACCAGGTGTTGCCTCCGGATTTCTTACTGTGAGTCTACTGTAAGGCTCACTTGGTCACAAAGGAGTATTCGGAGGCTGTGCCAGATGACACAGCATCTGCTTACATCCTCTGGTTCAACTCAGAGGAATGTTTTTAAGTGTTATCCGGAGGATAAACCCGGAGGGTGTACCATCCGAAATTACCATCCGTTTCTGGCTCTGTTAGCTAGTAAGCCTAGCTAGGACCTATTGGGACCAACCGTTGGGTTCCGGACTTATTTTGGAACCCGCATGGTGACTTGTAGGATATATCCATGCAGACCTTAAAAGTCGTATAACTAATCTAATGAAGCTACCTAATTTAATAGGTAATCCGACGTTGGATAAAGGCCAAGCTTTCTGTCAGCTTTAAGGTTCAACAACACCCCTGGTGCCTACAAGTGAGGGGTCGAGTCTGTAGAGTTTGAGCATGTGTAATGTGCATTTATTTGATTGTTGATGAATCATAATATGTCTACTTTCATGCTTTATAACATACCATCCAATAACTGTTATATGTATGAGCATGCATTTGCATAACAATAACTATGTATGTTTGGATTGTATGTGTGGCTATGTATGATGGTACGTGTGATGTGCGGATACCCAGGTGAGGGCGATGTACGGACACACAGATCATGTTGGAATTTGGTAATACCTAAGCGGGGGCACAGTGAACCACGAAAGTGGGAAACCGAAGATCCCTGCTGGGGTACAACCTTACTAATAATGACCATGTATGATGATTCATGTGACGTGCGGAACTCAAAGGGTGATGCGCGGTACATGGATCATGTTGGAATTGCTAGCATTCTAACGAGGGCACGACGAACCATGGGAGTGGGGAGTCGGGGATCTTTGCTAGGGTGCGACCTTGTTTATTTTTACACGCATGCCATGTCTTGTCTGCTTTATGTATGATGGGTATGTTTGGTGATAGTTGTGATTGATGTGGTTGGTGTGCTTGGTGACCCTATGTCACAGCCAACATTCTAGCGGGGCATAGTGATCCATGGGGAGTAGTGCCGGGGATCTCTGTTGGATGTGACTCCTTTTCCTTTATGTATTATATGCATCATTTATTACCAATGGTTGTTGTCTTGTGCTTTAACGAGGGGGATTTACCAGGAGGAGAGGTTCGGGTGTTCAAGAAGGGGCAAATGCGAACATGTTCAGGAAGGGGGGCATGCGAACAAGTTCTCAGGGGTGGTATGGTCATGACAGATCTCTGCTGGGGTACAGCTAAGACCATGGGGCTATGGTGAGATTGAGACTACCAACCTCTATTCTGACCATGATTGGATGATGATAGGATTGCATTGATACTCAATCTCTTGCTGAGCTGGGATGTGAGCTTACCCCTCGATATCGAATTCTTTTCAGCTTTTGGTGCAGGTACTTCTTCCGCCGTTGATTAAATGGAGCCTACTGTGGTGGAGAGCACCTCTCTTAGAGGAGGTCGGCCAAGGGATCATCCCGAGGGTTGTTCCTGCAATGACTGCATCTACGAAACCTGATGCAGAAAGTTGTTTTATCTCTTTTCAGATACTCGTACATAGACAATGTTTAGTCTAACTACAATTGTTATGCACAGATTTACTCTTTGGGATATTGTGTAGTAAATTATGATATGATATTGTGGAAATTTGTTTCGTGAGACATAACAAACTTAATTATGATACATTATCAGTAGACGGCATCTGTTACCATATTGATGCTTCCGCTATAATTACTCTGATTTATCTACTCTTGGTTCTGTAGATATTGTTTGCGTAGACTGTGGGGTTTGTATGATAGATCAATGTGGTTGTCGATCGTTGGAAGATTCAAGTTGTCTATTAGGTCGACCCAAATATCACGCCCAGTTCCCATAATGGGTTGTGACATGATGTGCATGCGGGTATTTGCGGCCGCTATCAAGGAGGTCGATCCCTATACCAGAAAATCATGAGACAGGGTTACCACTGGCCTAAGATGCAAGACGATTGCATTGAATTGGTACACAAGTGCGATAAATGCCAATTCTATGCACCCATCCCCCACTCTCCTGCTACTCCTTTACAGCCGATCACGAGTCCAGTGCCCTTTGCTATGTGGGGAATGGACATAATGGGTCCCTTCCCATTGGCCACTTATCAGAGGAAATACATAGTCGTAGTTATCGACTATTTTACAAACTAGATCGAAGTTGAAGCCATTATGAGAATCAATTCCAAGAAGATGGAGTAGTTATTCAAGCACTCGGTAGTATACACGTTCAACATACCACGAGTGCTCATCACTGACAACGGTACTCAGTTCACAAGTGCTTCCTTCGAAGACTTCTATAATGAATTCAAAATAGAGCACCGATTCGGTTTACTCGGCCACCCACAGTCAAGTGGCCAGACTGAGGCCACAAACAATACGATTTTGAAGGGTCTAGAGAAAAGAGTCGCCGGCCAGAAAGAAAAGTGGGTGGACGAATTGCTCAGTGTGGTCTAGTCTTACAGGACCACCAGCAAAACCCCTACAGGAGAAACACCCTTCATGCTTGACTTTGGCACCGAAAAGTGGTTGTCCTGGCTGAAGTCTTCCACCCAACATACTGACTAATCAACTTCAACGAAGAAGCGAATTTGGACGACTTGCGCACCAACCTTGACAACTTAGAAGACGTGCGCGACTTGACTGCATTCTGGATAGCCGAGTATCAACAAGCTGTAGCTCGGCACTACAATACAACAGTACAACCTAGACTGTTCAAGGTCAGCAATCTAGTCCCGGCTGTGTCAGAACCGACCAATCAAGGGAAGCTGAGTAAAAATTGGGAAGGACCATACAAGATCATCCGAACCTGTCGGCCCGGATCCTACACACTCATGACTATGGACGAAGAAGAAATTCCACGCAATTGGCATTCAACCAAATTGCGCAAGTACTATCAATAAATTATTGTCAGTTCTATTTTCAGTTTTATTGTCAGTCGCTTTATTTCAGAGTCCAGTCTGTTAATTTTCCACCTTAGTTGAGTTAGCCACTCAGTCAAGGCCCATTACGTAAACAGTCTATTTTGGGTCCAGTAGAAGACATTATGTAAGTCGGGCCCACTAGGGCACCCGCACATTAATAATTTCAATATCAAAGTTTTTAGTCCAAGGATAACTGTGCGCAGCAACAAGTATCGGCAGCTTGTCTTTGCCTTCCCATTCGGCCTATTCAAGTCCTCTAGCAAACTTGAATGGCTCATAACACTTCCAACTAGTCTATGCCGTTCCATTCGGCCTACTCAATTCCTCCAGCAAACTTGAGTAGTTCATAGACACATCCAACAAGTCTATGCCAAACCAGTCGGTCTATCCAAGTCCTCCAGTAGACTCGAATAGTTTATAGACAATACTAACTAGTCTATGCCAGTCCATTTTGCCCACTCAGCATGCAATGGTATATAGACACGCCTACCGATCCATTCGGCTTAACTAGGGCATTATGTAAGCCAGGGCCCCCTAGGGCACCCGCACATTAATAATTTCAATATCAAAGTTTTTAGTCCAAGAATAACTGTACGCAGCAACAAGTATCGGCAGCTTGTCTTTGCCTTCCCATTTGGCCTATTCAAGTCCTCTAGCAAACTTGAATGGCTCATCACACTTCCAACTAGTCTATGCCGTTCCATTCGGCCTACTCAATTCCTCCAGCAGACTTGAGTAGTTCATAGACACATCCAACAAGTCTATGCAAAACCAGTCGGCCTATCCAAGTCCTCCAGTAGACTCGAATAGTTTATAGACAATACTAACTAGTCTATGCCGGTCCATTTGGCCCACTCAGCAAGCAGTGGTATATGGACACGCCTACCGATCCATTCGGCTTAACTGATCCATCCGGCTTAATAGTGATAGTCACCATAACACTTAGGGCACATCAGTAGCAAGCCGACCTAAACAATCACACACAACATTTAGTGTATTTAATGTCTCACTTCAAGCGTACTTGGCATGACGAACCGAAAATACCGACTACGCTTTGGGGGTACCATAGTGTGCACTCAGAACACATATGCGAAGCAAAGTAAAGACAACAACAGCAGAGAAAGGAGAAGATCTTTATAAACACGACCAAGTTCACAAAAAAAAAAAATTACAAGGCCTCTCAGGGCCAGTCCAAAGCCCCCAGGGGCAAGTACAGAGAAAAGACCAAAAAATAAACTAGCTTCAGTCCGTAGCTGGCGGGGGATCTTTCAAAGCAGGAGGGTCGACAATCGAGACATCAAAGGCAGAAGAGTTGACGGCTAGAGGATCAATGGCTTGGGGGTCAGGCCGCTCAATCGAAAGGCCTTCATTGATGTTCTCGGTCATGGAGGTCTGAGGGATCTTGTACATGGGCAGGCCAGACATAGGGCTGCCTTAGCCGCCTCATCCAGCTCCTCGGCGAACACACCACCAAGCTGCTTTGCCTCATCTACGAAAGAAAGGCAGGCAGAATAGTTGGCTGTAATACCTTGCTCGTCGAGGCAGGACCACAAATACTCGGCCCCCTCCTTGAAGTACTTGCTGGTGGCGTCCTCACAGTTCAAGAAGGCCCAAGGCCCAAGCTCAAGTCGATAATGGGTCAGCCCAAAGAACCAGTCGGTATTAGTCCATTGGACCAACCCAAAGACCAACCCACACTGTTCACATGAACAGTGTTCACGGTACTGTTCACGTGAACAGTACCAACAGCAGAAATTTTCCTTCTTTTGTTATTTCTTTCCTAAATTATTCTTAGATTTTGTTTCCTAAAGTTAAGTTATGGATTGATATTTTGTAAGTTGTTTTTTTGGAAACTTTCCTAAATCTATAAAGGCAAGTTTCCCTTTTAATTTATCTTAGGATATTTTTTTTAGATTGGAAACTTTCCTAAATCTATAAAGGCAAGTTTCCCTTTTAATTTATCTTAGGATATTTTTTTAAGATGACTAAATCCTTCCTTATTTTGTAATCTTTCTTAAGTTTATAAATAAGATAAAGAAGAAGAGAGCCAGCAGATTTAGACCAGAAAAAAGAAGAGAGTTTAGCTCCTGATTTTCTGGTTGAGTCTCATAGGTTGTGAGACTCAACCGAAATATTTTGTTTTATGGTTTTCTTGTCCTTCTGTTAATTCCTTCAAGTTCTTATTATTGCATACTGAATTGCAATACCATTAAGTGCTGATTTGATCAACGAAAGCTCGTGGGATTAAAGATTAAAATCTTATCGACCAGCTCTAACTAAACCAGTCCCGTTTTCAGATGATAGGTAGTTTTCAAAAAATCACATCTCTCTCATCTGTGATCGGATCATCTCCAACTTTGGATATGTCTTCAAGTACATCCTAAAGAGTATTTCCCATCAAGTTTCAAGTGATTTCAAGGGTTAGATTTCAAGATAAGTGGTTTTCCTCATTACTTTTCTCTGCAGATTTTGTATTGGACTGAATTAAGATCCTGCAACAAAGAGGGTTTGTTAATTTGACTTGCTTTGAACCCTCTTTGCCATCAGCGTATACACGACCCTCATCCGATGACATAAACCGCTCGAGATTAGAACCCATCGGATCAGACACAGTGGGGTCGGGCATCCCATTAGGCTCATCCATCACTGGAACTGCTCTGTCTCTCACCCATTCCACATAGGGATCCTCTT
Source organism: Protea cynaroides (assembly GCA_028583415.1). Lineage (NCBI taxonomy): Eukaryota > Viridiplantae > Streptophyta > Magnoliopsida > Proteales > Proteaceae > Protea > Protea cynaroides. The sequence continues at coordinate 28,964,584 of CM053270.1, read as the reverse complement.
CATCTGAAGATAGTTGGAAGACGTCGGCTAGCTCGATCAGCTCTTGTTCATTTCTTTGTTCAAATTTCAAGCATTGTACCCTCAGTCTCATATTGTAATGGGCATAGACCAAGTCATTTAGCCGTTGAGAGCCCAATTTATTCCGCCTCTTTGAATAGATAAGGGAGAAAGTACTCCAATTTCGCTCACACCCAGATGCGGAACATGTCTGAGATAGGACTTTGATTGCAATTCTCCTCAACTCAGCTGCATGCTCGCCATACAACAACCACCACTCAGCTGCACAAGATGAAGAACACATTTTAATACACATAATAAATAAGATATTTTACTTGAAATTTTCAATTTTCATAATTCCATACCAGGATCGGTCTTCTCGTCCAGCCACTGCAGCGGGAGTTCCAAAACTCCCAAGAGCATCTCTGAACGTTTTCATCTACACCCATTTCAAAATTTATAACCATTAGCCATTGTAATATGTGGATATTCAAATAATTCAGCACTTAAACCATACAACTCACCTCCAGATTGACCAGTGCTTGTACAGTATAATCTGGCACCAATTTTGCCACAACATCTTTTACCGCACCGATAAGGTCAGAATTGAGCCCAAGCACATGTGAATATTGGTACTTGGGGTTCAAATAGTATGCTGCAAAATATGAGTCGCCAGATTAAAATAGAGTACCAACTATAAAGTGGAACTAAATTAAAGACATTATTAAATATACTCACCAGCCTTATGCAATGGGTGCATCAGCTGACTCTCCCATCGATCTTTGATAATCTTCACAAAATATTTGTTTCCACGTGGAAGCACAGTTTTTATACGGTCCTTCAACATATCCATGGCAACATATAAATGTGGCATGGTGGACTGGAATGTTGTATCCACTAATCTCAGCACCTTCACCACTGGCTCCAGAATTTTGACTACATCCTTCAGTGTTCTCCAAAATTCCTCTGAAGCTATAGTAGTCTGTGCTTGAACCCCAGCAGGAGAGCTGGACTCCCTCCACCCAAACCAGTCCTCAGAAGCAAACATCGATCTGAGGCCTACCATCTTTGCCTGAAAGCTCTTTAGGGCTATGTAGTTGGTAGCAAATCTAGTAATGCCGGGTCTTACCAAGTCCCCTCCACATTTCTCCCTTAGCAAGTTCAAAGAATAGCCATGGTTGTATACAAATGTTGTCACTTGGCGTGCTTGTTCAACCACTTGCTTTACTTTTTGGATCTTGCCCATGTCCTTCAACATCAAGTCAATGCAATGGGCAGCACATGGAGTCTAAAAAAGGTTATATTAGCCATCATCATCTCTCCTGCCTTCTTATAGTTGCTGCCATTGTCTGTCACAATTTGCACCACATTTGTAGCATCAACTTCATCCACCACTGTCTGTAGCAATCCATAGATGTAGTTAGCATCTTTTGTGTATGCAGATGCATCCACAGACTTCAAGAATGATGTCTTCCCATCACTGTAGACCATGAAGTTGATGATGGACTTTCTAGTGGGACCAGTCCAACCATCACACATTATAGTGACCCCATATGCACCCTAATTATTCTTTAACCCTTCTATCCATACTTCTAACTCTTTTTTAATTCTTGGGAGATAGACATTCATCACTTCATATGGAGTGGGGGCTTTAACACCAGGACCAGCCTGAGCAACTGCATCAAAGAAAGGCTGATAGTATTGGCCACTACTGGCATTTGCTGGGATACTATTATAGATAGACCACCGAGCAAAGGCATCCCCAATAAATTCTTTTGTACCCTTCCAGTTCCACATACTCTTCAATTTCTTCTGTTTGGCGCCAGCCTTTCTAAAAACTGTTGGATCCTGCTGTAGAATCTCTACATAATCCTCATCCTTAGCAGTAGGCGGTGGTGCCTGGGGTTATGCTCTAGTACTTTTTTATCTTCTAAACATAGAAGCCAACCCTCCCTTACTCCGTGTTTGTGGTTCTTCGGGCTGCTGAAATGATCTACTACCACCTGCCCCTAAAGATCTTTGCCTCAACCTTTCCATTTCCATTTCATGGCTGACTTTACTAGCCATTGTTGCCCGTCTCAGATCTCTGGTTTCTTCCTCAGTCAAACCCCTGGTATCTAGACCATCATCATCTGAACTATCATCATCCAAACCACGCACTGTACCTCGGATTGCTTCCTTAAATTGTTGTTTATTTTTTTCTTTCTCTGCCCTTCTCTGCTAGCCTCCCTTCATCTGTGCAGCTATGGCCCTGGTAATCTCCACAGGAACTATATGACACTTTGCCACGTCTGTAGAAGTCCCACTCAAGTGTTGCTTAAGTCTGGTAATCCCACCAGACATAAGTTTCTTCCCACAGAATTTGCATTGGGTGTTCTTTTTATCACCGTCAATGACGGTACAATACTGCCAAGCCATGTCAGTACGACCAGCATCACTACCTCCCTCACGAGAACCCGAAGCAGCCATAATATTTAGAACGAGACACTGTTACATAAGATGATAAATAGAGAAATTTAAATCAATAGATTTACATTAATAAAACTTAAAATTGAAGAACATAAAAGCATCAAATATGCGAATACAACTCAAAATACATTGAAATTACTTTTCAAAATTTTAAAACTATGTTACAAGAAAACAGAATATTTTTCCTAATTTTTCATAATTATTTAGATATTATTAATAATTTTGGATATTAAATAAAAATAATTTATTTTTCGAAAAATATAATCCGACAACATGAAACCGTAGATTGGTCAATGATGTTCAACATATATTATTTTGAACACCAATAGATAAGTATTAATATTTTTTTTTACTAATTTTTATTGCTGGAAAACAGAATTTATTAATAAAAAATTCATAAAAATAAAAATATGTACAGAAAAAAATAACTGAAACCGTGACCGCGTAGATCGGCCAACGATGTTCAACATATATTATTTTGAACACCAGTAGATAAGTATTAATATTTTTTTAATAATTTTTATTACTGGAAAATAGGATTTATTAATAAAAAAATTCATAAAAATAAAAATATGTACAAAAAAAAAAAACTGAAACCGTGACCGCGTAGATCGGCCAACGATGTTCAACATATATTATTTTGAACGCCAGTAGATAAGTATTAATATTTTTTTATTAATTTTTTATTGCTAGAAAATTGGATTTATTAATAAAAATTTATAAAAATAAAAATATGTACAGAAAAAAAAAACTGAAACCGTGACCGCGTAGATCGGTCAACGGTGTTCAACATATATTATTTTGAAAGTAAACTGATTAATATTTAAGAAATGTATTTTTTATTTTTTTAAACAAAAAATAAAATAAATATATATATATATATAGAAAAAAAAATGAAACCGTGGCCGCGTAGATCGGCCAATGGTGTTCATCATATAATATTTTCAATACCATCTAATTAATATTTATCATTTTTTTTTTTTTAACAGAAAATCAAAATAAAAAATACATATGCAAGAAAATAATTTCGAAAAGATGAGGTTGTAGATCGGCCTAATGACTCACATATATAAATTTCATGATGAACCAACATGTATTGAACATATTCATGTAAAAGAGTAAGTTTTAGGAGAAAAAACCATACCTCAAACCTTATATTTGCAAAGAATAGGCCAAAATGAGCCTCCAACAGCACTTTGATGGAGAGATTTGCAAAGAACAGAGGTTTTCGAACCTTAAATGCAAGGTTGGAGAAGAAGGAATGGAGGAGTAGAAAACAGAAGGGAATTGAGAAGAAAAATGAGTCTCGGTCGAGATCTCGACCGAGACTCTTATATAAGAACTTGGACCAATTCGAAACTGGTCGAGAACCAGTCGAAACTGGTCGAGACCCAGTTTCGAACTAGGTTCTCGTCTCGACCCTTTCGAGACTACCGAGAAGGGTCTAGATCTCGACCTTCTCGGTCGAGTTTTAAAACTATGTTCACCGTGTCTCCACTAGAACACCGGCACACCAACATGGTACGCATGCCTGTACTCCCATACGTCACACGCACCATCATACATGGTTATGCACACAACAACTACATCACAACCACTCCTTGCAGAAAACCCCAGATTCCCACTCCCATGGTTCATCGTGTCTCTACCAAGTCAACAACAACCAACGTACATAGTTATAGTTATATGCAAATGCATGAACAGTTATAAGCAATTCATTAGATGACATGTTATAAAAGGAAAACATCCATAACAATGATCAAACACATGCTCAAACTCTACGTGACCCAACCCCTCACCTGTAGACACCAGAGGTGCTGCTGAACCTTGAAGCCAACAAAAGGCTTCGTCCACTACCTGCGGTGTTTTACCTAATTGATTAGATAAATTGATTAGGTTAGTAAATATCTTTTAAACCAGCATATACAGGTCCTAAAGTCCATGTACGGGTCCCAAGGTAGGCCAGGAACAGAAAGGATAGTCTTCCTAATCATTTCTAGGCCTATAAGCCAATACTGATTGAACTGGAAGAAGGAACCAGTTGTGCGTTCCACCGGTACGTGGTGCCGGTTAACACTTAGTCAATTCCTTCATATATAGAACCGGAAGACTGATCGGATGAATGGTCATCCAGTTAGTCATCCGCTTCATATACTGTATACATCATTAGGATTCCAATGAGTTTTTCAGAAGCTATGCCGAATGATAGGTCATCCGGCAGTGGCTCCGCATGGAATTAAGCCTACGCGGAGGCACGGCCAGCGGTACCTCATACATACCGGTGTGACGTACCCGAAAGATCGTGCTTCCGGTTCGTGATACCGGTTAGGGTGGCAGATCGTGCTTCCGGTTCGTGAGTCAACCAGTATTAAGGCCACTACCAGTCTACCGGTTCGTGCTACCGGTTCCAGCCCAGAAGCTAAACACGAACCAGAAAGGGTTTCCTCTTTGGGAAAAGCTTCCCCATCATGGTTTCCCTTTCTTTAAATGGTGGGAAACTACTATCCATCACTATTAAGGACAATGGAGGTCATTTAAACCCCATTAACATCTCTATTCATGGAGGAGGGCGAAAACCTAACTTCTAGGTCAAGGTTAGTTTGCCATTAAGGAGAACCATCAATGGAGAGCTCCATCATGGTCTCAAGCTCACATCCCTACAAGAATGGAAGGAGAAGGAGGATGAGAACCCACCCCAAGAGAAGATCGGTCCTTTGAGCTTGAGTTTCCAAGCTTAAGCTCCAAGCTTCCTTCTCAATAAACTTTCTCACTCTCTCACGGTTTAGCAAGAGGATAGAAAGGAGAGTGAGCCCTCCTTTTATAGGACTCATGGAGAGAGTGTCCTACTCTTTCTCAACCGGTAGAAGTCAAGCAGCAGAAAGTTCATCCGGTACGTGCTGCCGGTTGAACTTAAAACACTGTTGGGCCTAGTTTCATGGGCCCAACTGGATGGCGTTGCTTCCTAGACTTCAAGCATCTCCTCCCACATGGTCTAGTACTCCTAGGTGACCTAAGGGACTGACCCACATCATATGTAAGGTTCCAAGACAGTGTTGGCACGATAAGACCTGATACGGAGAGATCTGAATCTTGAAGATTTCAGAGTGGGTCTTACAGTGGTGGTGGTGGTAGTGGTAGTGGTAGTGGTGCCTCATATGATGATCCTAGATTGACTGTACCCATCGTTAGATGGACCGGCGAGACTCAGTATACACACGCTACACAGGATATAGAGCACGGTGGGCACGCATCTTCATCACGGCCTACGACTAGGTATACACGTAGGTCTTGTCAACGGGAACGCCCTTTGCAACCAGTGGAAGAAGACGACGATTGTTTCATTGACATCGTTCCTGATCCTGATATTATGCCTGATGTTGATGTTGATAGCATGTCCACAAGCTTTGGAGGACTGAGCATTAAGGGTAGCAGTGGACAGGAGCAGGGGTAGTTGAGTGCTCATGGATTTGGCACCACTTCGGCATACGGTTCTCATATTCCGATGATGATGACCGCATGATGGGAAGTGCACATGATTATTCCGTTGATACTAGTAATATTACTTTAAAAACTGGCTCCAACTTTGTGGACAGTCTCTTTTCAGTCCCGAATTTCAAGAGAACCACGCCCCCCACTAGCCAGTGTACGCTCAGTTTACTCCACATTATAATGAATCGTATCCAAGGTTAGGTATCTTAAAAAACTTCCCGGATACTGTATATAACAAATATGTGGAAGACTACGAGACCTACTTTAGCCAAAGGATGTCGTGGCAGGACTTTGTTTATCAGACCAAGATATATTATCTTCAGCAAAGTCAATCTGACTAGATAGAACCTGCACGCTACTCTACATATGATTAGACATTGGGATGGACTGATGGGAAGGTATTATTCATTTTGAACATTCAAGTCTTTGAGATTATAAGCACTTGTGAGTCATGTCATTGTGTGGGATTCATTATTTATGAATGTATGATTTTTCGTGAATGTGATTACTTTTTATGCTTCAAATGTGTTTATATGTGTTAAATTAGTATTTTCTTGTAATATATAGCTTTAAAATAGCCTTAAAACATCAAAAACAAGCATAAAACCATAAAAATAAAAAAAAATGTCAAAACTCCCATATTTAACCTTTGGGAGTTTTGGCTGGTTCTCACCGAGATCTCGACTCGATCTCGGTAATCTCGGTTTTCTCAAGGGTCAAGACACCCTCAAGAACCGAGATTTTGAACCTTGAGATGTGGCCCCAATAGAAGTTTGGAAGAGCCTAGGAATCCATGGAATATCTTGAATAATTAATCTGTTCAATAAGATTATGAACACAAGGAAAATGTCAGATGAATGGAGGAGAAGCATTATGGTTCTGATTTATAAAAAATAAAGGTGATATTCAGAGCGGCAATAACTACAGAGGCATAAAACTAATGAGTCATACTATGAAACTATGGGAGAGATTTATAGTTATTAAAACTCACATGAGACAAGAAACTACTATTATGGAGAACTATAGATTGGTTTTATGCCAGGTAAATCCACGACAAAAGCTATTTACTTGCTTAGGAAACTCATAGAAAAGATTTAGAGAAGGCAAAAAAGACCTCCATTTATTGACCTAGAAAAAGCTTATGACAGAGTCCATAGTTGTCAAGGCAACAAGGCGATCCAAGGCATTTGGGGCCATCCTGGGCGCCTAGGCGTTGCCTAGGCGACCAAGGCGTTCCCAGTGCATTTTTTTTTATTTTTAAAATATTAATGTTTATATATATGCATTCTACATAAATAATCAACATTTAAGACATAACTTAATTAATATGTGGTGTGGACCCAAGTTTACTAATGTACACTAAGACCTGGGATTGTGTCTAGAGTTAAGTAAACAATTATTTATGACTAACATTTGCGTACTTTTAACGAATTTGATCGGAGCGTAACTCCTTTAATATATTTCGGATTCAAGCAATCTCGAATTCGTTGCAAAGCTAGTATAATCAGCTTTCCAACAAATCTGAGATTGCTTGAATCCAAGTTATAATGAATTAGTTACACTCCGGTCAAACCTTGTTCGGAATACGGGAATGATGTTTAAAGTCGTGTGAATGTAAATTATTTTTTGGGCATCAAAGCAAAAGATTATTTTGGCGCACTCTTGGTTTTTAGTGATGATTTATTATAATAAGATTTATAGAATTTTTATATTTAGAAAAAAGGCTAGCATTTAAAAGTTGAAAATCACCCTCGCACCCAAAAATATGGTTTTTGTTCTTGAACTGGGGGGTTGACTTTTTATCCTTCTGGAATTTGAATTTTAGACTATTTTTATTGGATTCAAATAGGGGAGTATTTGCTTATTTATGAATAATATTGATGCAGTCCAAGGACCAGCCAGTAGTGGATCAGCCCAAGGATGTGTCAACATGGGCCCAACCCACACTGTTCACGCGGTACCACCAACAACATTAATTATGACTCTTTTTATTAGTTTCTTAATTTTCAGTTTATTTATTTCCATTGTTTAGTTTCCTAAAAATTAGGCTAGTTAGTTTAGAAGTCTTAGTTGCTTGGAGACTAAGACTTGCCTAAAATCTAGTTTTCTAATTCCAGTTTTTAAAAACTTTCCTATTTTTATTGTTTTAGAGCCTTCCTAAATTATAAAGGAAGGTTGGTTATACTAAATTTCGTTCTTTCCTATTTTATTTGTAATGTTTCAAAGCTATAAATAAAGAGAATGCAGACTAGCTGCAGGAGGGAGATTTAGACCAGAAAAAAGAAGAGAGTTTAGCTCCTGATTTTCTGGTTGAGTCTCATAGGTTGTGAGACTCAACCGAAATATTCTGTTTTATGATTTTCTTGTCCTTCTGTTAATTCCTTCAAGTTCTTATTGCATACTGAATTGCGATACCATTAAGTGCTGATTTGATCAACGAAAGCTCGTGGGATTAAAGATTAAAATCATATCGACCAGCTCTAACTAAACCAGTCCCGTTTTCAGATGATAGGTAGTTTTCAAAAAATCACATCTCTCTCATCTGTGATCGGATCATCTCCAACTTTGGATATGTCTTCATAATCATTCCAAAGAGTATTTTCCATCAAGTTTCAAGTGATTTCAAGGGTTAGATTTCAAGATAAGTGGTTTTCTTCATTACTTTTCTCTGCAGATTTTGTATTGGACTGAATTAAGATCCTGTAGCAAAGAGGGCTTGTTAATTTGACTTGCTTTGAACCCTCTTTGCCATCAATTGGTATCAGAGCATGGCTGAAGAGAGTTCTAACTCTCCTAATCAGTCCAACAATCCCAATGACCTTGTTAATCTGGTTCTCCAACGATTGGCCAAAATGGATGCCAAGTTAGATAGCATGGATGGGAGAATGAGTAATTTGGAGGAGCTAAATCATCCTAGGCCTGCTAGAGTGGAAGCCCCTAGAAGGGAAGCCCTTAATGCCAACCTAATGCCAAGACGTATTTTTAGGGCTCCTCAAAGAGTTCCTAGAGAGGAATACCACAACCCACCCTATGAAGACTATGATGAACCTATTCGTTACCAAACCCATAAGGTACGGATGGACCTCAAAGAGTTTCATGGGAGGCAAGACCCCGAAGCTTTTCAAGACTGGCTGAATGCCCTAGATGACTACTTTGATTGGTTTAGCCTTCCTGAACCTAGAAAGCTGCAATTGGTCCGCTCTAAACTAGTGGGGGGTGCTCGTGATTGGTGGCGTAACTATGAATATAGTCTCATGAGGAGTCGTAGAGAACCCACTACTTGGGAGGAGATGAAAGAAGAATTGAAAGAAAAGTATTTGCCTCGGTCCTTCCAAAGAAGGTTGCATGACTAGCTGAACAATCTTCGTCAAGGTAATATGAGTATGGAAGACTATGTATACCAATTTGATCAATTATGTGCACGGTCAGGTTCACGAGACAATGATGATCAAATGATATCTCGGTTTTGTTTGGGGTTGCGACCTGAGATTAGAGAAAAATTGGGTGTGGTTGATATTGTTAGTTTTAACGACTGTGTTGACAAAACTTTCCAAGCCGAGGACCTTTTGAAGTCAACACTAAAGCCCACCTCCAGTTCTTATGAATTGAAGCACCCTACACCAAACAGTAAAGCCATAGGGACTACATCTCATGCCACTCCAACGATAAATAAAGGTAAAACTCCCATGGTAGCAGCTATGGATGTGCAATGCTATCACTGCAATGCATATGGTCACTTTGCTAGAGATTGTCCACAAAAATTAAAGGTAAACTCCTTAGTTGCTGCAATCGAGGCCAACCCAGATACACAGGTATGTGAACCGCAAAGTGATGACACTTTTGTTCCTAATACGGATGTCATGGATGATAGTGAGGATTCATATGGAATCCATATAATCACCAGTATGGTCTTGATTGCCTCAAAAGTAGATGTGGATAATTTTGATGCCTTTACTAAAGCTCTATGGATTGACAATAGTGACTACAGTTCTGATGAAGACCACGGTGTTATGGAGAAAATTGTGGAAGACAAAGAATTGAATAAGATCATCCCCATGGATACCACGATTCCATTTGATTTTCCTAAAGATGTTGAGCATGTTGATTTCGTAATACCTTCTAAATATCTTGAAGAAAGTGGACCCAAAGTGATGGATTTTCTTCCAACGTCGCAAGCACAGTTTAAGTTTCAAGATCAACAGATGCTGCCTACCGACCCCTCTGTAGTCATTCTTCACCATTACAAAACTCGTGGACGAGTTCTTTTTTAGTGGGGGGGAGTTGATGCAGTCCAAGGACCAGCCAGTAGTAGATCAGCCCAATGATGTGTCAACATGGGCCCAACCCACACTGTTCACGTGAACACTGTTTACGCGGTACTGTTCACGCGAACAGTACCAACAGCATTAATTATGACTCTTTTTATTAGTTTCTTAATTTTCAGTTTATTTATTTCCATTGTTTAGTTTCCTAAAAATTAGGCTAGTTAGTTTAGAAGTTTTAGTTGCTTGGAGACTAAGACTTGCCTAAAATCTAGTTTCCTAATTCCAGTTTTTAGAAACTTTCCTATTTTTATTGTTTTAGAGCCTTCCTAAATTATAAAGGAATGTTGGTTTTACTAAATTTCGTTCTTTCCTATTTTATTTGTAATGTTTCAAAGCTATAAATAAAGAGAATGCAGACTGGCTGCAGGAGGGAGATTTAGACCAGAAAAAAGAAGAGAGTTTAGCTCCTGATTTTCTGGTTGAGTCTCATAGGTTGTGAGACTCAACCGAAATATTCTGTTTTATGATTTTCTTGTCCTTCTGTTAATTCCTTCAAGTTCTTATTGCATACTGAATTGCGATACCATTAAGTGCTGATTTGATCAACGAAAGCTCGTGGGATTAAAGATTAAAATCATATCGACCAGCTCTAACTAAACCAGTCCCGTTTTCAGATGATAGGTAGTTTTCAAAAAATCACATCTCTCTCATCTGTGATCGGATCATCTCCAACTTTGGATATGTCTTCATAATCATTCCAAAGAGTATTTTCCATCAAGTTTCAAGTGATTTCAAGGGTTGGATTTCAAGATAAGTGGTTTTTTTCATTACTTTTCTCTGCAGATTTTGTATTGGACTGAATTAAGATCCTGTAGCAAAGAGGGCTTGTTAATTTGACTTGCTTTGAACCCTCTTTGCCATCGAATATCTTAAGTAAAAATGATATTATTCATAAATAAGTACTGCCTGATAAATGTTGTTCCTGTCTAACCTAATAAATCTCCTAAATAAAATTCAAAGATCAAGGAAAAAATATGAGAAAAAGACGGCCGCCCAGGCATTCTGGGCATCCAAGGAGACCTAGGCGTCGCCTAGGCGACGCCCAGGCACCCTGGGCGACCGCCTTTCTCATGTACACAAGGCCCCCTGGCGCCCAAGCCTGTATAAACCGCCTGGACGCCTAGGCGACGCCTTGACAACTATGACAGAGTCCTTAGAAAGTTAACCTAGCAAGTGAATAAAAGATAAGTGTTTCAAGGAAATGTATGGACATAATCAAGGATATATATTATAATGTGGTGACTAGTGTGAGAGCCGTGGGGTGTCAAGGTTATGAATTCCTAATTACAATTGAGTTACATCAAGGATCAGCTTTAAGCCCTCTGATTTGCCCTCATTACGTATGATTTAACCAAAGACATTCAAGATGGAGTTCCTTGGTACATGCTTTTGCTGACGATATTGTTTTGGTGGATGAAACAAAAGTAGAAATTAACGACAAGTTGAGTGATGCAGCAGCGGGCCCACAAGCTGAGATGGACTTGGATGAAATTCTTTGTTAAATTTAATTTTAATTGGGATATTTGTAATCTTTTTCTTTTGGGAATTTAGATGAAATATTTAGGTAGGATTTTATTTTAAGTATTTAAATAGATTGTCTTCTTAGGCAATCATAGGTTTGGTAAGTTATTAGAATATCTAAGATTAGCATTTCCATTTCAGTCATTTTTATTTTAGTTAAGTTTTATAAATTTTCCCTTTAAATATATGTAATTGAACCATTGAGATTAAAGAACATTTGAGGAAGAATTGAAAGAATGGAAAGTGAGTTTTGAAGTTTGTGTGCCTGCGGGCAGCAATGTGCTCTCTCTCTCTCTCTCTCTCTCTCTCTCTCTCTCTCTCTCTCCTCTTTTCTCTCTCTTTCATCGCTGCAAACCAGAAAGACCCTCTCCTTTGGTCTGTTCCTCTCTCCTTCTTCTTCCTCCCTTTCTATTTCTTCTTGTGTTCCCCTGTTCTGGGCGGGAATCCCAGTCCCATAGAACACTTTCGATCTCCCTCATCCCACCTCCTCCCACTCTGAAACCTTTGGAAAACCTTCTATACCTAAGGGCGACTCAACTCTTTGAGTTTCACCTTCAACAGTCCTTTAGTGAGAGTTGCAGACCTGCAACTAACTCTGGTTTTCAGGTCTACCGCCAGTTCTATTTCAGAGTTCCTTATTATTATTTTGGGTGTTGTTCTTGCTGGCTATCGAATAGATTCAAGAGGCCTACAGGTGGGGAGGGTAACCCTTTAGTTTCGATCCCAAAGGAGTGGTATCGACTGAGATCTCTCACTCCCATTAAATCTAGTTTCCGCCACTGTTCCAGTCGTGAACTTAAACCCCTTGTCTTTATTATGTCTTATATTTAATCCTTCTCATATTCTTCTTTACAGATTTACCCATTGATAAAGAGTTGTTTCCATTTTAATCCTAGGTCTTGTTTGCTTTACCAAGTTATTGCATAATTGTAGTTATTTACCAAATCTGCCATTAACATTATTATTTGAGTTGGTTATTAATTGGATGGGCCTACTAGCGGATCAATTAAGGTTTTTCCTACCCTGGTCCCGCATCATTAAGCTATGGAGATCAACATTGGAATCAAAAGGTTTCAAGATAAGTAGAACATTAGCATCAAAAAGTTTCAAGATAGGTAGAATGAAGACGGAATATAAGGTATATAACTTTAGCCACCCAAGGACGAATAATGAGGTAATGAAAATTGATGAAAGGGAGATACAACAAAGTGATTAGTTTAGGTATCTAGGTTTAATGATAAAAAAGAAGGTGATATAAAGGATGATGTTTCCCAGAGGATTAAAATAGGATGGATGAAGTGGAGAGGTGCTTTTGGAGTTCTGTGTGATCGGTGTATCCTTTAAAACTTAAAAGGAAAATTTTATAGGACAGTTATTCGACCGACTATGATGTATGGTGCGGAATGTTGGACAGTTAACATCATATAGATAAACTTAATGTAACTGAGATGAGGGTGCTGAGATAAATGTGTGGCAAAACTAGAAAGGAATGATCGTATTAGAACTGATTTGGGAGTAGTATTAATACATGATAAACTACGAGAAAGTCCTTTGAGATGGTATGGCCATGGTTAATAGAGGCAGTTAGATGCTCTAGTATGGATGCGTAATTTGATTCAGATTGAAGGATTCAAAAGAGCTAGGGGCAGACCTAAAATGACTCTAGGGGAGGTGATGAGGAAAGACATGCGTAGCTTAGACCTTATTTCAAGTATGACATCGAGCAAAGCTGATTGGAGGACAAGAGTCCATATAGTTGACCCTATTTATTTGGGATAAGGCAATATTGTTATTGTTGTTGTTGTTGCTTTGGGCAACTTACTTGTTTGTTCGTCACTATGAGAAACTTGGCCATCCATACTTGACATTGTTGAGTTAGCCTACAGCAGTTTTGTGAATAGTACAACGGATTGTACTCCTTTGGAGATTGTTCTTGGGTACAGCCTAGGCAACCTATTGATATTTGTTGGTTTGAGAGGAATGAATGACTATCAACATGATAGTCCAACTTTATTTATAATAAGAGGAGCTAAAGGTACAAGTACAATATTACCCTTATACCCATATTACAACACTCTCCCTCAAGTTGGTGCATAGATATCACACATACCCAACTTGCATAATATTGGATGAAATAATTTGCTACTTAAAACTTTTGGTAAAAACATTAGCTAATTGGTCCCCATATTTAACAAAGGAAATGCAAATCAGCCATTGTTCCAGCTTCTCATTGATAAAGTCACGATAAATCCCCACATAATTGGTGCGATCATGTTGGACAGGATTGTGAGCAATGCTAATGGCAGATTTACTGTCACAATATAACACCATCAGGAGAGGAATAAAGCTTTTGGATGCTGTTTATGTGGATTTCAGACTCTATACCGCTGTGAGACTCAGTTGAAGGCCTGGTGGATTCCAGGTTAGGCTTTGTTGGGATTCCAAGCCTGCGATCAGGTGGATTCCTAATTGGCTATCTATTTTATCTCTATTCTTCTTCTCCATTGAATTACAGGCTGCTTCTTTTAATTTCTATACCCTGTGGTTTCGAAATTCAACTAATATTCTTCAGTTTCAGTAGTTACTGATTTGCTTATCATATGCATTCTCTGGAATATGTGTTCTCTGCAATTAAGTTTCAAGTTCTGTTATTAAATCGTGAAACCCAATTCATTTCTGCAATCTTACTTCAACTGTACTTTCTAAAAGTAGTGTTTTGAATCTGTATTCTGTTACAGATTTTTGGATGAGTTAATGACAAATCCTTCATATCAGCCCATTATTATTCTCTGATGTAGAACACTAAATCCCTGCCATCGGTTCTATTTCTCAGGGTTTCTACTCTAGAATCTTAGTTCAAGTAGGATTCCTCAATAAATTGGAATCTGGCAATCCTAATTCCATCAAGCTTTGCAGGATTGTTTACCCCTCTAAACTAAGTACTAGACCAAAATTTGCAGGCTTTATGAACTGTTTTGACTAAGCTTTTGACTGTCGTAAATTTGGTTTTGATCCTTACCTACAGTTCTGGAAATATCCGTCATATTCTAAACCGTAATTCTTAGGTGACTAGAATCCCACCAATCCTACCCTTCCAACTGTTTGTTTGATCCTTTTTCTTACTTTTCTTCTCAAAAAGTTCATAAAGAGATCATTCCCTTTTGTACATAGTTGTCAAGGCATCACCTAGGTGCCTTTTTGGGGTGAAGGAAAACACTACTCCTTACTTGATGCAGTAAAGGTGACCGCCTTGGTCATTTGGGTTACCTTGGACACCTTGGCCCATCTTGTGGTCTGGCGTACACCATATTTTTTTTTTTCTCTCTTATTTATATGAAAATGATTCTAGTTCTAATCCTATAATTGGTTGTGTACAGGATAATGAAGTGCAATGCATGGAATCATGCAGAGAAAAAAAAAAAAAAAAAAAGGGGGAGAAGAGACTCATAGAGTATTCAACATTCCACCCTCACCTGTCTAAGCCCTCAATGGCTCATCCCCCTAGGAATCCATCTGCGATTCCAGTGTAAAGGTCACCAAATCACCGTCTGTGACTCCAGCAATCTCCACGGAATGGTTTGCATGATCTTTCGGTTCTCTGTCCCTTTCTTTTCTTTTCTCTCTCTCTTTTTTTTTCCCGCTGCCATTTTTTTTAAGCTTTATCCCCTTTCTTTTTCTCCCCTATTTCTTCTTCTTCTCTTTTCTGTTTATTCTCTGTTGGTCTTGTTTTCCTTCTTATATATATTCAATTTCTTAGACAATTCTGTAAACTTTATTGGGAGTTCTCATGATATTCTTGAAAAAATTTTGTTTACTGATCTTTACCTGAAAGACCAGTGGGTTTAGGTTCATCAAACTTCATTCTACATTAAAATGATTATATGCAGTGTAACCCTAAACAGCATCTTGGTTCAACCATTAATGCATCGCCTAGGGCCCTCCACTGCCTTGGGTCATTTTGTCACCTAGGATTTTGCAAATCATGCCATATAAAAAAATAGTGGGAAGCTCAATGTCATGATTGGTCTAGGGAATAATTGACATACTTGACCTCCCAAGTCCCAGAAGACAAGTTTTGTCTTTGATGCTTCAACGCGGCCAATATTAAGCCCTACGGTAGGAACAATCCGATCAGGGGGTAGACCTTCCAAGTTTGAGTACAATGCTTTTAACTTCTCAAGCAACGTCTGCAAGTTCATTCATAGCAAGATGGATCTTAAGTATTCAGAAGTTTTTGGCATAAAAAAGAATAAGCAATTGGATAACATGCACAAACAACAACAACAACAATGTAGGAAATAATAAAACTTACCCAAAAAAAACAATGTAGAAAGGATAGGTTCTAGATTGATTTGCATTCCCAATAGACCCGCCAAAACCAGCATCAGCTAGGGCTTTCTCATTATCACGGGGGACAAAATTAAACTACAATGACAATTATAACCTTGAAACTTTAATCTCTCTCTCTCTCTCTCTCTCTCTCTCTCTCTCTCTCTCTCTCTCTTCAATTCACAAACAAGATTACAAAAGGATGAAGATATACCCAATGCTTTTCTCAAGGAGATGACCTTCTGTGAAAGCCATTGAAGTCTAACTCCTAAGCTGTATCTTAGTGTAGGGATCCATTGATAATTCTACTCTAGAAAATTGAAATTTTTTATTAGACAGCTTTTTTTGTCAGAGTCCATCTAATCATAGTTAAGGGATTGCCTCTCAATTAGAAACAATGCTAACCAATTTTTTGAAATGCTAAGACTGATGAAATAGCATTTTCATGGTTGGACGGACATGATCTAGTCTGAAAGCCCAGCCAAGGAAAACCAGATGCAAACCTGGCCTTCGGTTCCATAGGGGTAGCTAGGGAATTTCCTTTTATTTGGGGTTATCTTTTGTAATTTTTTTTATTGCTGGAGTTAGAATTAGCTAACAATAGGATAGTTTCAGTTTCTGGATTTCATGGGGAATCCTTGTTTATCTTTCCCTTTGGAAGAGTCTTCATATGTAACCCTATCTTCCCCCCAACGTTATTGAATATATTTGAACGAAGAACGTTGGTTTTTGTTTTTTTTTTTTTTTTTTTTTTTTTTGCTGCTATGTGTTGGGAAAGCCTACACCCCTTAATTGGTTTTGATGATAACAAACACTTGAAAATGGACTAACATCTTCAATGAGTTCACATGACTTGGCAAAAACTCATCTCAACCCAAAGATCACTCCAATTATGCAAAGTGAAGTTTTGGTGATAATTGAAGACCAAGCCAAGTAGGAGCTCAACTTCTCAAGTCAAAGAATTGACCAAGCCTTAAATCAAGACAAGTCAAATAAAAAAATTGACCAAGTCTCAAGTCAAGACAAGTGTTCAAGCCTGAAGAATGAAGATCCAAGCTTGAAGGAAAAAAAGACTTAAACTTGAAAAGAGAAGAACGAAGAATGAAGAATGAAGATGAAGACAATGAATCTAAACTTAGGATTATTATGTAAAATAATCCATAATAATCCTAAGATAGAACACTTGCACATGCATGATATAACATTGCATATCATGCATCTCATACAATAGTATAACCTTACGTGGTGACCAAAGACCCACTAAATTGACTTAAAGGCTAAAGAGGTCATGAAAAGTGTTGGAATAATTGTCTAAAGAATGGGACAAGAATCACAAATTGATTCCAAGACAAACCACTAACTGGTAGATCGGATCAATGCAACCAGAAAGCTTTGAGAGGCAACTGAATCCCAAGAGGTCAACCGAAAGCCAACTAGACGATGCCACCCGAGACCCATCAGGCAGCAACCGGATATCATACCTGTTGACTGAACGAATAGTGCAGTTGGGCAATGGTTATATTTCACATAATGATCACATAGCAGTCGATCTGATAAGCCAAGTGGTCGACCGGCAAAGTGAAAAATAGATCTGATAAAGTTATTTTTTACCAACCACTTAAGTCATTCTTTGAGCCTATTTAAGCCCTGATTTAAGAGGAATAGTAAGATACTATTCACATCATCTAAGACTAACTCCTTGAACTCCAAATTGCAACAAGCAATCAACTAACCTAAAGAGAACAAATTTCAACTCAATCTTCTTCTACTTTGTGATCTCCTCAAAAGAGTTCCATTGAGCTAGACCGTACTTAGCTAGTGGAAGGACCCTCTCACCCTTAAGAGATTGTTATAGGATTCTTGTTGCAGGTTACAATAAACAAAGAAAAAGACAGCAACAGGCAAACCGTAAGAGAGAAAAAGTGAGAGAGAGAAATAGAAGAAAGGAGAGAAGCACGATTCTAGAAGAGATAAGAATCGATCTTGTGTCCTCCTCCTTCGTCCCTTTATTTATATTTATAATGTAAAACAGTAACAATTGTAATTAGGAAACTTTCCTAATTACATAACCCAACTAGGGAAGGAGTCCTAACAACTTAGGAAACCAAGATACCACTTACAGCAAACAGAAAACAACTAAAAATAATAAATCTACTACATCTTATGTCACAGCCCATTCTGGGGAATAGGGCGTGATATCCAAGTCATCCAAGAGACAACCTGAATCTTCCAGCGACCGACAACCAAAATGATCTACTAGCAAACCCCATAGTCTATACACACAATATCCACCAAAATCAATAGTAGATAATAATAATACTTGCATCGGAATATCAGAGTTGCAGTGAAATAATACTTTAATATAATAAGTTTGTTATCCATTACATTTGTTCCACAATATCCATAGTATTACATACATCCCATATTACATAACCAGATATAATCCGAATAGGTTCCTGTGGATAGACCAAACCGTCATCTATCCACAGATAGCAAAATCAACAGAAACAAGGAGCTGACTCAGGTCCCGTAGACACAGTCCCTACAGGTACAGCCCTTGACATGATCTCGGAGAGGAACCCCACCAACAGAAGTATCCTCTGCATCAGCGGGATCCATAGCTGCGTCGGCAATAGTGGTACATGCAACAAAGCGAAAAAGATTCGATATCGAGGGGTGAGCGAGTCAGGTATCCAATGCAATCCTAGGCAACAATTCATGAATGCAGTACTATTGTGAGTGTCATACAAGTGTGTATGCAAATCATGGTTGATCTACACACTAGCGAGGATCTTGCCCCGTACCCCACCGCCTGAGCTATGCCCCGTACCCCACCTCTTGAGCTATGCCCCGTACCCCACCGCCTGGATTACATATACCTGTACCCCACCGCCTGAGTATTTTGTACCCCACCGCCTGGATTATATTCACCTTGCTAAAACACAAATCACTTGACCAAGTTGATGCATAATGCATGAGCATGTTATTAATGGGTTACACCCCAGCAGAGATCCCCGTTCCACTCCCATAGACTGACCGTGTCCCCATTAAGGTGCAATTGGACCTATGGCCATATATCGTGCCCTACATGTTACATGATCATATACCCCATACACAAACACATCCATATCTAATCAATCAATCACCCAACATGGCACGTGCACGCAATAAACAAAACTATACTCCAGCAACAATCCCCGTTCCACTCCCATGGACTGACCGTGTCCCCACTAGAGCATAGAGTGCCAACATGGCACGTGTATCATACTCCCATACTCTACACGCCCATCATACATGATCTTATCCAAAACTGCACCCAGCAGAGGACCCCAACTCCCCACTCTCATGGTTTATTGTGCCTCCACTAAAGTAAAGCCACTCCCAACGTGATTCATGAGGTCACTCGTTACATGAACCACCATACATGGGTGGTATCCCAACGGAGAACCCCGGATCCCCATCCCATGGATCACCGTGTTTCCATTAGGATACCGGCACACCAACATGGTACGCATGCTCGTACTCCCATACGTCACACGCACCATCATACATGGTTATGCACACATCATCAATAACTACCCCTTCCAGAAAACCCCGGATCCCCACTCCCATGGTTCGCCATGTCTCCACAAGGTCACAACAACTATCAACATGGCCCGTGTGTTGTACCCCGTATGCTATACGTCCATCATACAACAATCAACATACATAGTTATTGTTATAATGCAAATGCATAAACGGTTATATACAATTCATTGGATGACATGTTAAAAAAAAAAAAATCCATAACCATCAAACACATGCTCAAACTCTACGTGACCCAACCCCTCATTTGTAGACACCAGAGATGCTGCTGAACCTTGAAGTCGGCAGAAGGCTTCGTCCACTACCCGCGGTGTTTTACGTAATTTAATTAAATAAGATTCATAGACAAGTCCTAAAGTCCATGCACGGGTCCCAAGATAAGCCGAGAACCGAAAGGATAATCTTCCTACTCATTTCTAGGTTTATAAGGCAATACAGATTGAACCGCCAGATGGAAGCGGTTATGTGTTCCACCGGTACGTGGTGCTGGTTAACACTTAGCTGATTCATACATGTAATGAACCGGAAGACTGATCGGATGATTGGTCATCCGGTTGGTCATCCGCTTCATATAGTGTTTACAGTAGTGAATTCCAGTAGGTTATACGGAGGCCAAGCCGGGTGATCTGCCATCTGGCATTGGCTCCGCTTGGGATTAAGCCTACGCAGAGGCACAGCCAGCGGTACCTCGTACATACCGGTGTGAAGTACCCGGCAGATCGTGTTTCCGGTTCATGATACCGGTTATTACTTAGTCTGATATGTTTAGATATTTACCCAGGCGGTAGACTGGTTGTGAGTCGACCGGTATTAGGGTCACTACCAGTCTACCGATTCGTGCTACCGGTTCTGGCCCAGAAGCCAAACACAAACCAGAAAGGGTTTCTTCTTTGGGGAAGGTTTCCCACCATGGTTTTCTCTACTCTAAAATGGTGGGAAACTACCACCAACCATTATTGAGGACAATGGAGGTCATTTGGACCCCATTACTATCTCCATTCATGGAGGAGGGTGAAAACTTAATTTCTAGGTCAAGGTTCAGTTGCCATTAAGGAAGACCATCAATGAAGAGCTCCATCATGGCTTCATGCTTACATTCCTACAAGAATGGAAGAGGAAGGAAGGATGAAGAACTCATACCTTCAAGAGAACGATGCTTGAGCTTGAGTTCCCAAGCTTGAGCTCCAAGCTTTACTTCTCAAACTACTCATTCTCACTTTCCCACGATTCAGCAAGAGGGAAAAAGAGAAGGAGCCCCCCCCCCTTTTATAGGACTCGAGGAGAGAGAGTGTCCTACTCTTTCTCAACTGGCAGAAGTCAAGCGGCAGGACGTGTCTCCGGTACGTGCTACCGATTGAACTTAAAACATAGCTGGGCCTAGTTTCATGGGCCCAATCTGATGGTGATGCTTCCTAGACTTCAAATATCTACTCCCACATGACCTAGTATCCCTAGGTGATCTAAGGGGCTGACCCACATCATATTTAGGGTCACAATGCAGAGTGCCAAGGATTGGCACAGTAAGACCCGATACGGAGAGATCCGAATTTTGAGGATTTCGGAGTGGGTCTTACATCTTAAGTGAGTCCCACACAATATCGCTAAAGTTATGGAGATAAACAGTATTACTAACACCCCCCTCTCAATCTGGAGCATATAGATCACCCATGCCCAGCTTGTAACAATTTTGCTGAAACCCTAGACCAAATAAGGGCTTGGTAAGAATGTCTGCCAATTGATTTGATGAAGATACAAAAAGAGTAACCAACAACTTCTTCTGAACAGCATCATGAACAAAATGGCAATCAACCTCAATGTGTTTGGTGCGCTCATGAAACATTTGGTTGATAGCAATATAGATGGCAGCTTGATTGTCACAGAACATAGTCATAGGATGATTTACTGGAAAACCCAACTCCTGAAGAAGATTTCGTATCCACATAAGTTCAGTAGAAGTTTGGGCCATCGCCCGATACTCAACTTCAGCACTGGACTTGGACACTATAGTTTGCTTCTTATTTCTCCATGTAATCAGGTTTCCTCCAACAAACGTATAATAACTAATTGTGGAGCGTCTGTCACCATCAGCACCAGCCCAGTCAGCATCAGAATACCCCGTGTTATCAGTATGTTTGTGATAACGGTAGATCAGACCTTTGCCTGGAGACTTTTTCAAATATCTCAATATGCGACAAACTGCATCCCAGTGAATTTGCTTTAGGCTTACATGAATTGACTAATAACCCCAACAGCAAATGATAAATCGGGCTGAGTTACGGTGAAATGATAAACTTACCGAGAAGCCGTCGGTATTGATGGACATTAGTATAATTAAGACTATCGCTAGTCTTAAGCTTTTGATGAAGATACATGAGAGTATCAACCGGTTTAGAACCAAGGAGACCAACTTCAGTCAGAAGATCAAGCACATATTTTCTCTGAGATAGACTGATTCCCTTACTGCAACGAACAACTTCAATACCTAAGAAATAATGAAGTAGAGCCAAATCCTTTATTTGGAAGTGTTTGTTTAAATAAGACTTGACTTCAACAATGCCGTGCACATCATCTCCCGTGACAATGATATAAACATAAACAGCTATGATAATCCCTCTAGAAAGTTGTTGCTGAACAAATATAAAGTGATCAAAATAGCACGAAGAGACCACAATGAGTAATAATAGAGCTAAACTTCTCAAACCAGGCACGGGGGACTGTTTAAGGCCATAAATAACTTTGTGTAGCTTGCATACTTGAGTAGACATCCCCCCTGAGCAATATACCCCAGAGGTTGCTCCATATAAACCTCCGCATTGAGATCACCATATAGGAAGGCATTTTTGACAACCAACTGATAAAGAGACCAATCATAGTTGACAGCTAGAAAGATAATAACCCAAACCGAATTGAGATGGCAACCGGTGGGAATGTCTTAAAGTAGTCAACACCATAAGTCTGAGTGAACCCTTTGGCAATTAAACAAGCCTACAGGCGTTCAACCGTCCCATCAGGATTCTGTTTAACAGTGTATACCCAACGACAGCATACAACAGTTTTCTCAGGCAAAAGATCAACAAGAGTCCATGTACAGCGTGATAGCAAAGCATCTATCTCAAAATTCATGACCTCTTTCCACCCTGGGTGGGACAAGGCCAGGACATGTGTGGTAGGAACAAATGTAGTGGATAAAGACATAACAAGGTTGTTGGCTGAGAAAGGTAGGTGGGAGGTGGTAACAAACTTATCAATCGGGTATGCATATAAGAGGCTTCTGGGTGCAATAACATGTACCTTTACGAAGGGCAATGGGAAGGGCAGAAGAGACCTCAGCACCAATAGCAAACAGATTGGAGGGCGGAGCAGCATCCGTAGGAGTAACAAACTTCGGCCAGCATTGATAAACCTGCAATGGTGGTGGGAGAGGGGTGGAAGCAGTGGGAGGATAAGTTAGTTGGTCAGCAAAGGGATGCACAAGTGGTAAGGGTGTGGTAAAGGCAGGGGGTGATGGTGGGGTAGAGATAGGAGGGTAGTAAGAGGTATCCTCAAAGAAGGTAACATCCACACAAACAAAATGGGAATGGGTAACCACGTCATAACACTTATAGCCCTTCTGGGTATGAGAATAACCAAGAAAAATACATTTCAGGGAGCGGAGATGCACGAAAGCCCAAGAAACGGTTGGCTTTTGCTAGGATCTATATGGTTGTGAGAGCTCATACCCCCTTGTCACCATCAAATTGAATAAGAGAAATCATGGACACAAGTGAAATATGATTGGAAACCCCCCCCCCTGTGCACTACTTCTAAAGTTTTCAGCCACAACACTGGTTCATGCAGAACTCTTAAAGTTCTGCTCCATACTCCAAGCCTGGCAACCCTCCCACTCGAGATCTAAGTGGAGGCCAAAACGCGGATAAAACCGGCAACCCTATGGTCGCAGCCAAAGAAAATCAATTTGGAGGAGAAGCAATTGACGTGGCTGCTCAACCCAAGGTCCAAGAGGAAGATACCCTAGCTAGCAAGAGAGCAAGTATTCCAAAAAATGAAATCATACATATCTGTAACAGATTTGATGCCCTAAAGTCTGCGAGTGATGGAGACAAGTCATTCTCTAAAAAAAAAAAAGCTTCCTCTTTCGATGACAAGCTTTCTGACGATGATTCGGGGCTTGTACAAGAAGCCATCAGTCCTCTTCTCCTAGTGAGTCAACCCCCCTCTTGGAGCCCTCAGCAGTCTGAGGGAGCCAAGCCTGCGTCATTTCCTCTTTCTCACTCCATAGAGAAGAAAGCTCTTTCGGCTAACAACAAACCTTCCCCTAAACCCCTTTCAACTTGTACCCTGGGAAAGAACCTCGCTCACCAGTGATACACCCTCCCTCCCCTCTTAACCCTAACCATGTGACCCAAGGCAAGTTCCTTTGATTATAAGCCGAGTTGAACCCTTGGTCCATTTTACCCAGGATTTATTGGTGCAACCCATAGACCCAATCTTAAAGCCCCACCACCCGAATCCATGCCCTTAGTCAAAAAAAAGAAAAAAAATCCAAGAATTGTCGTCCTAAGACCCCTAACCCAACGATCCATCCTCCCCTACTACTCAGGAAAAATCCTCCCCTACCTCCTGCAACTTCCGGCAATCCATCTTTGGCTTTGACCCCCTCCTCCTCCCCTCCCTTGCGACCCTTTCTAGACCATGCTACTTCCAGCAATCATACCTCGACGTTGACTCCCTCCCCTCCCCCCCTCCTCCCATCTTCGCGGATTCGAACCCTCCATCCCATCCTTGGTGAACCTTGTGATCGACTCCTTGACCCTTGTTTATGACTCTCTGGCAAAGGCCTCTATGCTGGTTAATTGTGTTGATACTCCCCTTCGAGATAGTCTGACCGGAAATTCAAATCATCGGACTAAAGCTAAGAGATAGGAGAGAATTTCAAAGCGTCAACTCAGAGCTTTTGATGGCAAAGAGGGTTCAAAATACATCAAATTAACAATCCATCTTTGCTGCAGGATCTTACACAGTCCAATCACAAAACAGATTTAGTAATCAAAAGGAAAATCAACTTATCTTATAATCCAGTCGTTGAACACACTTGAAATTGATAGGAAATCTTCTTAACGTCAATTATGAACACTAGTAGGAAATTGAGATTGATCAGGACAGAATTGACTCAGCTACAGATGCCACAAGGTTGTTGTACAGGGTACCGCCCAAGTTGGAAGAGCTTCCGATAAAACTGAAGTTTGTATTAGGACAGCAATATTTTAGGAATACTTAGGTAGCACTCAATGTCGCCCAGGCAGATTTGAAGAATGGAGAACAAGAAAACAAATATTAGGATCACACAAAGAGAAAACAGTTTGGTTGAGTCTCACAACCTTGAAGACTCAACCAGAAAAATAGGAGTTTTGACTCTTTCTTTTTTTCTGGAAAATCTCAGCCCTCTACCGCCAGCCCTCTTCTCTTATTTATAACTTTTAAAAGGTTACAATAGAATAGGAAAGTTTCAAAACTGAAAAATAGGAAACTAAACTTCCTTTATAAAGTAGGAAGTTTCTAAAACAAAAAAGTAGGAAAGTTTCAGAAACTGAAATTAGGAAACTAAGAGAACTCCTAACAAATCTCCTAAATAATTGATTGCTATAATTTAGGAAACTAAACAATGGAAATAACTGAACTATATTTTAGGAAACTAATTAACATTCTTAATCAAGAGTCCAAAATAAAAAAAGAGTCCTAATACTGCTGGCGGTACTACTAGATTTCTAAATCTCAGTGGCTGGTTAGCTGGTGTTTAGCCTGCATCAGCTCCCATTGGCCCAGGCCCATTAGATGACTTCCGGCCCTTTTTTCTTGAGTAAATCCTGATCTGCATCAGCTTTTTAGGGCTTGGGGTCCCCTTTATGATCCTAAATGGATCGTGTAAGCTTTGTTTCCCCCACTCCATGTAGTTTTACCATGATGAATGGTTTTTTCTGGAATGTTCGAGGTCTGAATGCCTCCAAACAAGCCGAAGTGAAATCGTAGTTTAAGAAGCTTCATCTCTCCGTTTGCATTTTGGGTGAAACAAGATTAAAGAGCCAAAGGCTGCTGAAGTTGCTCGATACCTAGCTCGATACTATATCCATCATGGGAACGGAAGATTGTGGGTGTTACAAGACAGCACAAAGGTTTCGTGCGCCATGGTTAGTATGTCTTATCAGTTTATCCATTTCAAAGTTCTCAAGAATAAGAATTCAAATGCTTTCTTTATCACTGCTGTGTATGCTTCCAATTTCTCAATTGAGATGAGAAGATTATAAGAGGACATTCACCGGATTCACTGTACAACTACTGGGGAATTTTGGGTGATTTCAATGTTATCAGATATGCCAATGAGAAAGAGGGAAGGCTGATTGACGATCAGTCGGTTAG
Source organism: Protea cynaroides (assembly GCA_028583415.1). NCBI lineage: Eukaryota > Viridiplantae > Streptophyta > Magnoliopsida > Proteales > Proteaceae > Protea > Protea cynaroides. The sequence continues at coordinate 28,938,455 of CM053270.1, read as the reverse complement.
TGAATTTGTTGACTGTCTCGATTCGGCTGGATTAGTGGATCTGAATTGGGTTGGTATGAAATTAACCTACAGGAACAGAAGGATTGGCGACCAAAGGGTGTCTTAAGCTTGATAGAGCTTTGGTCAATGATAGATAGCTATCGAACTTCAGCTCCTCTGAGGCCCGTTTTGATTCGTCAGGGATATCCGATCATCCTCACCATCTCCCCTTATATATCGCCCGAAATCTTTTCAGTGTTTTGACTTATCGTCTGATCCTGAGGTTGTGAAAAACTTGCTTGGGATAAGATTTTCTCTGATTCCCGTCAGCCTCTGGTAAGTTTCGCCAGAAAGTTGAGGGAGGTCAAACGGGCTCTTGCTTTGTGGAATAAAAGAGATGTTGGAAATATATCAAGAGCAGTCTTGTATTGTCGAATGGAGTTACCTAAGGTTGTTTGTCTTCAAGGTTCGGCTGATATCGGCGGACTTGCAGAATCTAAAAAGGCCCTCTCTCTTAGGCTAGCCTCCTTGGTTCTTCAAGAGGAAAGTTTCTTCAAGCAAAAATCTAGAATTAATTGGTTGAAGTTGGGAGATAGAATTATGAGCTATTTCCACAAATTAGTCAAAGCCAATCAAAACAAGAATCACATCTCTTTTCTCTTATGGCCACTCTATTTCCGGTGTGGCAGGGATTAAGAAGATAGTAAAAAACCACTTCCACCAGATGTTCAGTTTGCCCTATCCCCCTGCCCCCTGAGAGCAAATTCCATATGGCTTGCATGAACAGATCCTATCCCATGATCAAAGCTCCTTGTTCGCTTCCCCCTCCCCCCTCTTTCTGAAGATGATATTCTTATTGCAGTTAAATCCATTAAAGCTCAAAAAGCCCTAGGCCAGGATGGCTTTAGCATGGGGTTATTCCTTGCGGCTTGGGATATTATTAAAGCAGATCTCCTCTTGGTTATCCGGAGCTTTTTCTTCAACCCGGTGCAGGTGAGTGAAGTTAATCAAACTTTCCTTTGTCTCATCCCGAAGAAGAGCTGGCTATATTGGTGATTTTAGACCCATCTCTTTGTGTAATACTGCTTTTAAGATTAATGCAAAGATCCTTGCCATCAGATTGAAATGTGTTGTTGGTGGCCATGTTAACTTATATCAATGGGCGTTCATCCAAGGTCAGAATATTATGGATACTATCATGATTTGCAATGATCTTGCCCGGGGATTTAAAAGAAGAAATCACTCTCCAACTACCATCCTTAAGCTTGATCTCCATAAAGCCTATGGTTATGTCAAATGGGAATATCTTATGGAAGCCTTGGCCAGAATGAACTTTCCTGATTCCTTTTGTCAGTGGATTGGTATTGTATTTCCTCCAGATTTTCTATGTTGGTTAATGGTAGCCCGGTGGTTTTCTTTAATGCGAGACACGGTATCAGGCAAGGATGCCCCATGTCCCCTCTTCTTTTTAGAATCATCTTGGAAAGTTTATCCAAATCCATTCAAAAGAGTGCCCAGCAGAACCATATGAATTTTTTTCCTCGTTGCAAGGCAATTAAATTGACCCACTAGGCCTTTGCAGATAAAATTATAATTATCTCCAAAGGTAATGTGAAATCCTTTGAGTCCATTTCTGATGTGCTGCATTCTTTCAGTTCCATGTCAGGTTTGGTCATCAATCAGCAAAAATCTCAGCTATTTCTTACCGGTATTGAAGACCCGATGAGTGAGATCCTAAGAAACATTGTGGGCTTCTCCTTGGGTAACTTGCATGTGCAGTACCTTGGCCTATCTTTGATTTAGGTTAGGCTTGCTGCCCACAATTACACTCCTACTTATACTAAAGTGGGATATTTGGATTGCCTATTTCGATAGCCCAAAAGATTGAAAGCCTGATGAGTGCTTTCTTGTGGAAAAGGGCATATAATAATAAGTTTTTCCATACTATCGGGTGGGCTAGGATTTGTTTGCCTAAGGAGGAAGGTGGTCTAGGGCTTCGGAGAATTAAAGAGGTCAACAAGGCATGCATAATGAAACTGGTGAGGTGAGTAGCGGCAAAAAAGATAGCACATGGATTGATGATCTATAGTAAATAGCGGAGAAGAAATTCTATTTGGTCGGTTGCAGCTCATCCTAATTCCTCTTGGGTGTGGATAACCATTCTCTAGCATAAGCAGCTGATTTATAGTTCCATCAAATCCCTCATTGATGATGGAGCTTCGACCCTCCTCTAGTTGGACAATTGGCCCACGGTGTCTTGGTTTTGGCCTATGGTAACAGGATCCAACAATTTCAACTCGACTCCGGAAGGGATAGACTCGCAAGTATTTCCTCCATCCTGTCAGATGATGCTTGGACTATGGGTCAAGCTTCCTCGCATAGGCTGGTGCAAGCTTGGGAAGTGCTTGACCTAGTTCCTCAAAGACCCAGTGGGAGTGGTGACCTTACATCGTGGACCGCATCCTCCAATGGTTTTTTCTTCGCTCCATCTGCCTACGATTGTTAATACCATATCCTATCAACCAATGGCAAGGCAACATCGACATCACGACACGTGTCCTACACGTGGCATAATCTAATTCAAATAAGTGGTTTCCCATCTTGATGGGACGCCCACAAGCCGAGCATAGTGGAACATTACTTTGGCAACCACCTCCATACTGATTGTAAGATCACAATCCAATGGTGAACCGTCAAAGGCACAGTTATCAACTGTCCTCCAACCAAATCAGGTACTTCAGACCACTCCAACCAATAACTCTCACCTATATATACTCACAAGCAAAAAGGTACATGGACGAATAATCATACTTTATACTTCATACTGCTTGAACTGAGAATTGACTTAATCATCGGAGTGGCCACCAAATTACCCAATCTGCCTCCCGGTGAATTTCACTTTGATTTCAAGATCATATCTACAACTTGGCTATAACCGGACACAAGTCGGTTACTACGTGGTCAACTCGGATACAACATCAACAACTCGGTTACACCGTGTACAACTTGGCCCAACAAGGCCTCCAAATCAGCTAGACCAGTTTTTAGCATCAACAGTTTGGCGCTCACCATGGGGCCCATTTGAGTCATTCTCCAAATCATCTCTTCTAAAGCTTTCAACCTCTTTTCAAATCCTACAACGATGATGACAACTTGAAGTGGAAACACCTTGAATGGGAACATATCCCAACAAGAAGTCAACCCGGCTAGGAAAGAAACCAGTCAGGGTGAAGTCCAAAATAGAACTGCTACAGTCCATAATAGAACTGCTACAGTCAACTTACCTGTCCCGGGCATACCACCAGTGGATTTTCCACCTCCTAGTTACGTTGTTGTTGAAGAACGAATCAAGCTCTTTACTGCCCCGTTTGCAAAAATCTCTAAATTAGTTATGCCCGCAGGTGCAAACCAGGCTAACCAGGTTGCTGCCATTTATCCAAATCGATCACGTCCATCGCACCATGAAGTCGGAGGACCAAGCCGACCTCGTGATTCCATTCATTCAAGAATATCTCATCAAAGTCATCATTCAAAGCAAGAGGAGGGAACAAGTTCCTCCACCAGTCATTCCACCTATTAACCACCAGGAGGAAAGCACTACATCCTCCACCAGCAATTCAACCAAATAGTCAAAATCAAATCGAGTGTCCGTGCATGACAGGATCGGGAGATCTGTTCATGATAAACTCAGGCTGCAAGATACCCTAGGATCGGTTCATGAGAGGCTTGGGGAAAAAGTAGCCCCCAGCGATTCCATGAAACCACATCCAAACATGCAAGTGTTCAAGCCCATCTAGATGCTGCCAGAGTGAAAAGAGCCACTGCTAGCCGACTTGTGGCAGAAAGAGCGGCGACAAACAAACTTATCGCAAAGAGAGTTGCAGCCAAGTTGGCTGCATCTACAGCCACAGCCAATGCAGCAACAGCAAACGCAGCCGCAGCAGCTGCTGCCCCAGCAACAGCAGTAGTACCCTAAGCAGCACCAAGAGTTACACCAAGCATCCCTCCAGCATCCACGGCACAGCAATCAATTCCACAGACACTCCTTGTGTCTGGCGTTCCTCCCCAGTCAAGGAGTATGGAGCACTTATTACAAAGTCTCCAGACTCGCCTGAGCGAAATCAAGAAAAATAGGGCAGGCTCCATTGTCTTTTCAAGAAAAAAGAATACAATGCCAACATGGCATTAGCCCCAGAAATCATGAACTCCCCTTACAAAACATTTCACCATGCCTAAGATTGATCCCGACAATGGAACATCAGATCCTCAACTCCACCTTTGACAATTGTCTTCCTCCATGCTTCTCCATGGCTATTCTGATGCTGTCCTATGCCGAGTTTTTCCATCCACTCTGAAAGCTCCTAGCCGACTTTGGTATAACAACCTCCCAGTTCATTCCATTCAAAACTTCGATCAACTTAGTGATCGATTTTTTTAGCATTTCCAAACCCAAATAGGACCATAGTTCGAAATCTCGGATCTCGAGGGTGTCTCGAAAACCAAGTAGAACCTGCAGAAACTCCCAAAGGGTAAAAATGGGAGTTTCGACAAGTTTTTTTTATGGTTTAAGCCATTTTTTCATGTTTTAAGGCTATTTTAAAGCTATATATTGCAGGAAAATACTTATTTAACATATATAAACACATTTGAAGCATAAAAAGTAATCACATTGTCGAAAAATCATACATTCATAAATCATAAATCCCACAAAATGACATAACACACAAATGCTCATTATATGAAAGACTTAAATACTCAAAATGAAATAATACATTCCCATCAGTCCATCCCAATGTCTAATCATATGTAGAGTGGCGTGCAGGTTCCATCTGATTAGATTGACTTTGCTGAAGAAAATATATCTCGGTTTGATAAACAAAGTCCTGCCACGACATCCTTCGACTATAGAAGGTCTGGTAGTCTTCCACATATTTCTCATACACATAATCCGAGAAGTTTCTAAAGATACCTAACCTTGGATACAATTCACTCTAATGTGGATTAAAGTAAGCATATATTGGCTGGTGTGGGGGCGTGGTTTTCTGCAAATTTGGGACTGAAAAGAGACTGTCCACAAAGTTTGAGCCAGTCTGTGATGCAGCATTACTAGTATTAGTGGAATAATCATATGCACTTCCCATCATGCAGTCATCATCACCGGAATAAGAACCGTACGCCAAAGTAGTGTCAAACCCATGAGCACTCCACTGCCCCTGCTCCCGTCCACTGCTACCCTCAGTGCTCAGTCCTCTAAAGATTGTGGACATGCTATCAATTTCAACATCAGGCATAATATCAGGATCAGGAACGATGTCAAAGAAACGATCTTCTTCTTTTTCCACTGGTTGCAAATGGCGTTCTCGTTGACGAGACCTACGTGTATACCCAGTTGTAGGCCGTGATGAAGATGCGCGTCCACCATGATCTGGATCCTGTGTAGCGTTTGTATACTGACTCTCGCTGGTCCATCTAATAATGAGTACAGTAGGTCTAGGATCAACACCACCACCACCACCACCACCCTCATCACCACCACCACTACTATTAGAAGTTGACCAACCATTTTGATCCATTGTATAATCACCGCCTTTTGGGTCACTATCAACTGGGGGGTCAAACGGCCTAGGCGACTGTGCGTGTACACGACCTTCATCTGAGGACATAAATTACTCGAGATTAAAACCCATCAGAGCAGACACAGTAGGGGGTCGGGCATCCCACCAGGCTCATCCATCACTGGAACTGCTCTATCTCTTACCCATTCCACATAGGGATCCTCTTCATCTGAAGATAGTTGGAAGACACCGGCTAGCTCGATCAGCTCTTGTTCATTTCTTTGTTCAAATTTCAATCACTGTACCCTCAGTCTCATGTTGTAATGGGCGTAAACCAAGTAATTTAGCCGTTGAGAGCCCAATTTATTATGCCTCTTTGAATGGATAAGGGAGAAAGTACTCCAATTTCGCTCACACCCAGATGCGGAACATGTCTGAAATAAAACTTTGATTGTTATTCTCTTCAACTCAGCTACATGCTCGCCATACAACAACCACCACTCAGCTCCACAAGATGAAGAACACATTTTAATACACATATTAAATAAGATATGCTACTTGAAAATTTCAATTTCCATAATTCCATACCAGGATCGGTCTTATCTCGTCCAGTCACTACGGCTGGAGTTCCAAAACTCCCAAGACCATCTTTAAACGTTTTAATCAACACCCATTTCAAAATTTATAACCATTAGCCATTGTAATTTATGGATGTTCAAATAATTCAGCACTTAAACCATACAACTCACCTCCAGATTGACCAGTGCTTGTACAGTATAATCTGGCAACAATTTTGTCACATCTTTTACCGCACCAATAAGGTCAGAATTGAGCCCAAGCACATATGAATATTGATACTTGGGGTTCAAATAGTATGCTGCAAAATATGAGTCGCCAGATTAAAATAGAGTACTAACTATTAAGTGGAACTAAATTAAAGACATTATTAAATATACTCACCAGCCTTACGCAATGGGAGCATCAGCTAACTCTCCCATCGATCTTTGATAATCTTCACAAAATGTTTGTTTTCACGTGGAAGCACAGTTTTTATACGGTCCTACAACATATCCATGGCAGCATATAAATGTGGCATGGTGGGCTGGAATGCTGTATCCACTAATCTCAGCACCTTCACCATTGGAATTTTGACTACATCCTTTAATGTTCCCCAAAATTCCTCTGAAGCTATAGTAATTTGTGCTTGAACCCCAGCAAGAGAGCTAGACTCCCTCCTCCCAAACCAGTCCTCAGATGCAAACATCGATCTGAGGCCTACCATCTTTGCCTAAAAACTCTTTAGTGTTATGTAGTTGGTAGCAAATAATGTCGGGTCTTACCAAGTCCCCTACACATCTCTCCCTCAGCAAGTTCAAAGAATAGCCATGGTTGTATACAAATGTTGTCACCTGGCATGCTTGTTCAACTACTTGCTTTACTTTTTGGATCTTGCCCGTGTCCTTCAACATCAAGTCAATGCAATGGACAGCACATAGAGTCCAAAAAAGGTTATAGTTAGCCATCATCATCTCTCCCGCCTTCTTGTAGTTGCTGCCATTGTCTGTTACAATTGGAACAACATTTGTAGCACCAACTTCATCCACCATTGTCTGTAGCAATCCATAAATGTAGTTAACATCTTTTATTGATGCAGATGCATCCACAGACTTCAAGAATGATGTCTTCCCATCACTGTAGACCATGAAGTTGATGATGAACTTTCTAGTGGGACCAGTCCAACCATCATACATAATAATGACCCCATATGTACTCCAATTATTCCTTAGCCCTTCTATCCATACTTCTGGATATTTTTTTAATTCTTGGGAGATAAACATTCATCATTTCATATGGAGTGGGGGCATTAACACCAGGACCAGCTTGAGTAACTGCATCAAAGAAAGGCTGATAGTGTGGGCCACCACTGGCATTTGCTGGGATACTATTATAGAGGGACCACCTAGCAAAGGCATCCCCAATAAATTCTTTTGTACCCTTCCAGTTCCACATACTCTTCAATCTCTTCTGTTTGGCGCCAGCCTTTCTAAAAACTGCTGGATCCTACTGTAGAATCTCAACATAATCCTCATCCCTAGCAGTAGGTGGTGGTGCCTGGGGTTGTGCTCTAGTATTTTTTTATCTTCTAAACATAGAAGCCAACCCTCCCTTACTCCGTGTTTGTGGTTCTTCAGGCTACTAAAATGATTTACTACCACCTGCCCCTAAGGCTCTTTACCTTAACCTTTCCATTTCCATCTCATGGCCGACTTTACTAGCCATTGTTGCCCGTCTCAGATCTCTGGCCTCTTCCTCAGTCAAACCCCTGGTATCTGTCATCTGAAGTATCATTATCCAAACCACGCACTGTGCCCCCTGATTGCTTCCTCAAATTGTTGTTTATTTTTTTCTTTCTCTGCCCTTCTCTGCTGGCCTCCTTTCATCTGTGCAGCTACAGCCCTAAAATCTCCACAGGAACTATAGCACACTTTGCCACGTCTGTAGAAGTCTAACTCAAGTGTTGCTTAAGTCTGGTAATCCCACCAGACAAGCTTCTTCCCACAGAATTTGCATTGGGTCTTCTTTCTATCACCGTCAACGGTAGTACAATACTGTCAAGCCATGTCAGAACGACTAGCATCACCACCTCCATCACGAGAACCCGAAGCAGCCATAATATTTAGAACGAGACACTGCTACATAAGATGATAAATAGAGAAATTTAAATCAATAGATTTAAATTAATAAAATTTAAAATTGAAAAACATAAAAGCATCAAATATGCGAATACAACTCAAAACACATTGAAATTACTTTTCAAAATTTTAAAACTATGTTATAAGAAAACAGAATATTTTTCCTAATTTTTCATAATTATTTAGATATTATTTATAATTTCGGATATTAAATAAAAATAATTTATTTTTCCAAAAATATAATCCGACAATATGGAACCGTAGATTGGCCAATGGTGCTCAACATATATTATTTTGAATACCAATAGATAAGTATTAATATTTTTTATTAATTTTTTATTGCTGAAAAATAGGATTTATTAATAAAAATTCATAAAAATAAAAATATGTACAGAAAAAAAAAATTGAAACCTTGACCGCGTAGATCGGCCAATGGTGTTCAACATATATTATTTTGAAAATAAACCGATTAATATTTAAGAAATGTATTTTTTATTTTTTTAAACAAAAAATAATATATATATATATATATATATATACAAAAGAAAAAAAAATAATGAAACCGTGGCCGCGTAGATCTGCCAACGGTGTTCATCATATAATATTTTCAACACCATCTAATTAATATTTATCATTTTTTTAATTTTTAATTGCTGAAAAATACATTTTTTTAACAAAAAATCAAAATAAAAAATATATATGCAAGAAAATAATTTCGAAAGGATGAGGTTGTAGATCAGCCTAATGACTCTCACATATATAAATTTCATGATGAACCAACATGTATTGAACATATTCATGTAAAAAAGTAAGTTTTAGGGAAAAAAAATCATACCTCAAACCTTAGATTTGCCAAGAACAGGTCAAAATGAGGCTCCAACAGTACTTTGATGGAGAGATTTGCAAAGAACAAAGGTTTTCAAACCTTAGATGCAAGGTTGGAGAAGAAGGAATGGAGGAGAAGAAGAAAACAGAAAGGATTTCAGAGAAAAAATGAGTCTCGGTCGAGATCTCGACCGAGACTCCTATTTATTCACTTAAACCAGTCGAAACTGGTTCAATAAAATCAAGTTGGGTCGAGATTTGTCGAGACCAGTTCGAAACTAGTCGAGACTGGTCAAGACCCAGTTTCGAACCATATTCTCGTCTCGACCCATTCGAGACTATCGAGAAGGTCGAGATCTCGACCCATCTCGGTCGAGTTTTAAAACTATGAACAGGACCAAAGAAAACAGCAGTCAGTCTATTGACTGTGAAACAAAAGCCGGATGAAACTCGCCGAGACTTCGTAACCCGATTCAACAATGAGGTCATTGAAATCAAGAACTTAGATCAAGCTGTGAATTTGAACATGTTGGCACCGAAAAAGCCAAAACAAATACAAGAGCTTATAGGCCGAGTTGCAGCACTTGGTCGCTTTCTATCAAGATCTGTAGATTGGTGCCTCCCGTTCTTCAAGACTTTGAAGGGGGTCAAGAGGTTAGAATGGACAGAGGAATGTCAGCAAGCCTTTGATGAGTTGAAGGAATATCTAACAACTCCTTCAATACTAACAATGCCAGAAGTCGGCAATCATTTATAGCTTTACTTGGCGACTTCAGTGGTGGCTGTCAGTGCAGTCTTACTTAAAGAAGTAGAAAAGAATCAGAGACCGATCTATTATGTCATCAAAGTATTGCTTGAAGCAGATACAAGATATAAACCAATTGAAAAACTGGCCCTTTCCTTGGTAATGGTGGCAAGAAAGTTAAAACCATACTTCCAAGCCCATACAATTATTGTGTTGACCGACAAGCCTCTAAAGAAGATACTAGCACGGCCTGCTATCTCAGGTCAGTTAGTAAACTGGGCAATCGAACTCGGCGAGTTTGAGATAGATTATCAACCAAGGACAGCTATTAAAGCTCAAGCTTTAGCCGACTTCATCCTCGAAATGCCTCTAGATGAAAGTTCAGAGGTAGACAAAAGTATTCGAGCAACTGAAAAAGAGGGCCAAGAGTACATCCTCACCTAAGTGGATCCTCCATGTAGATGGATCGTCAAGTACGTAGCAATCCAAAGCAAGTATCATCCTTACCAGTCCGAAAGATTTCAAAATTCATGTTGCCCTTAATTTGAATTTGATGCCACCAACAATGTGGCTGAATATGAAGCTCTGTTAACCGGATTGCGACTTGCAAAGAATCTTATGATTAGACGACTTGACATCTTCAGTGACTCACAAGTCATTGTAAGACAAATAAATGGGCAATACGAGGCCAAGCAGACACACATGCAAGAGTATCTAGCTAAAGCAAAGTCGGCTCTATCATTATTAAAAGAGTACAACATACAAAACATTGACCGAAGGAACAATGCAGAAGCATATGCACTATCCCGAATTCAAACAGAAGATCTTTCTAGTTTGGACAAGTCGATATATATTGATGTCTTGGCCAATCCAAGTGTGTAAGAAGAGCCAGAGATACAACAGATTAGCGTTGAGACAACTTGGATTGATCCTATCAAGTCATACCTACAAGATAGAGTTCTTCTTGAAGAACACAAAGAAAGGCACCGAATTCTGTCAAAGTAAAAAACAATATGTAATGTTCAAAGGACTCTTGTATAAGAAGCCGTTCACAAGGCCACTGGTGCGATGCTTAACACCAACAGAGGCACAGGAGGCCATAGAAGAAGTACATGAAAGTATTTGTGGTAGTCACATCTACTGATGCAAAACGGGTTGAGAACTTCATCCGTTTGTCAATAATTTATAGGTTCGGAGTTCTGCAAGTCTTCGTGACAGACAATGGACCTCCATTCAATGGAAAGCAATTCAGTGCACTTTGTGCTGGGTTCAAGATATAGACCGCCTCACTTCAGTCTATCATCCAGAAGCCAACAGTCAAACTGAGGCTGCGAACAAAGAACTAGGACAAGCCCTAGCAAAACAACTTGAAGGCACAAAAGGAGCCTGGTTTGACGAGTTGCGAAGTGTACTGTGGTCTTACAGGACTACAAGTCGAACTCCAATAGGTGAAATCCCATTCATGTTGGTGTACGGGGCAGAAGCAGTTCTACCAGTAGAAGTCATGCATCCAACATACAAAATCTTCAACTATGATGAAGAAAACAACTCGGTGGATATGCAAGCAAGTTTAGACCTACTTGAAGAAGTCCAAGATTCGGCAGCCTTAAACATCTTGTCCAATCAACAAAAGGTAGCAACTACAACTCACGAGTGAAAACTCATCAATTTGAAGTCGGAAATTTGTTCTTCGACAAGCATCTCTATCTCAACCTACTCAACAAGGCACGTTACAGCCGAATTGGGAAGGGCCAGATAGAATTGTCCAAACAACTCAGCTTAGTACATATCATCCATGGAAAATGGATGGCACACCCATACCAAGGCCTTGGCATTTGAAAAATCTTTAGAAATTCTATCATTGATGTAAAGTTATTATCCAAAATGAATTATATGCTTTACATTCTGTCTTTTGTCTTCAAACACAATTTTTTATCGCTCAACTCGCTATGTACGACTTGACCGATACAGGGGGTCCAACTCGACCTACACATGAAATCTAAGTCGTAAGACATCATGTTCAATGTGTTACATACATTCAAAATGAACTCGAGGGGTATATACTATGTATTACCAGACAAAAGATCAAAAACAAACTCATAGAAACAAAAACTTTCTTTATTAATAGCTACCAAGTCATTTACAAAGAAGTCAGGGAAGAATATCAAGGAAGAAGTCAAATTTTTTGTTATTTTGCTTGCCTTCAACTCTATCAAGCCTCATGTTCGTCTCATCCAGAGCTTTTTGGCAAAGCTCTAGCTTATTTTAATAGAGCTCCATCCTATGCTCGACAATCAGACGTAAACTCCTCTCTTGGCAGTTGAACTCCTCAATCTTATGGATGGGTTTCAAATGGCTTTCGGCTAAGTTATCGGCCTTCACGAAGTGGGAATGATACAAATTTCTATCTTCCTCTGCAGCCTTGGCTCTGATATGCAGTTCGCGTACTTCTTAGGACTGATATGACTCAAGTTCATTCAGAACTTCAGCATAAGAGTTTCTTTCCTTTTGGATGGCCGAAAGTTAAGTCTTCAAATTATTAATCTCCACAGTTAACTCAGAAGCAGCGCCAGACAATTCAGAGGCTGATGACTTCCTTTTTCTAGATGAAGTTGTAGCTTTCTTTTCCTTATTGTCTTTCCAGGAGTTCGGATCACAATGCTTCAATTTCAGCCAACAAGTCAGTTATAGTCATAGACTACTCTACAGAAGCCGACTTCATCTCACTCTTGAATTTCTTCAAGGCTTCAAGTGCTGACTTCTTCTCTTTCTCCGCCTTGGCAAGTTGGGAGCTTAAAGATTTGATCTCTTTTGGAACATTAATCTTCTCCTTGAATTCAGTCAATTGGGAGCATAAAGCTTCTACTTCAACAAGAAGGTCAACTACCATCTCAAATTGTTCGTTGGCTGACTTCTCAACTGCAGCAATTCTAGCCGACTTCTCAGCTTCTTCAGCACAGGAGCTGATTTGATGAGCATTCCTTACGTCTTGAGACTCCTCCAATATCATTGTTTTTAGAAAGGAGTTCTGTACAAGAGTTGTTGCAATATCAGAAAAAGTAAAAAGTGGTAGATAAGAATGCAAGTATAGACAAATGAGCTTGAAAAAGATTGGTTTTCATTCGTGGAAAGTTGTTAGAAATGACTTCATAGAAGTCAAATACAAATGAGTAAAAACATCAAAAAAGAGATCATTCATTTTGTTTCTTTGGGGAATCTAACCCCATGCCTTTTCCAGGAGAGGAATTTCTCGTACATTTTTAGATTTAGGACCGCTTTTTTCCAATTCCTGCAAGTCGGAGGCTGTTTCCTCCACTTCCACGAGACTATATTCTCCTCGTTGTCCGACTCGGGAGAAGTGGGAACATCAACATTGAATCCATACCCGGAGAAGTCAAAGTCTAGAATCTTTTCCCGAACAAAATCTCGAAGTTCATGAACCGTCTGCTTGTAAATCACATAAGCAATGTCAGTTCAAATTCCAACAAACTCGTCCGACTTGCAAATTAAATCCACCAGCTTCCTCAAGCCTCTGAACTCGGCTATAGCCTTCTCGATTTTCTCGGGAAAGCTCTTTTCCAAGTCGGCCTTCTCCTTCTTCAATTCCAAAATCTCCTTCAAAGCTTCATTAGCTCTGTACTTCTCTTTGTTTGCTCTCTCTCTCTCTTTGAAACAGTATTTGATTCCTCCTCCTTAACTCTCTTCCTCTATCTCTACATTCTCTTTCTCCCTTGCAAGGACATTCTCTGTTAGCCTCAAATTTTGCTTCTGAGCCCTCAAATTTCTTGACGGCTTCCATTCATCCCTCATCAAGGGATTCAGACTTCTATACAGCCTTGTATAGAGAATTAATTAACTGAAAGCAAGCAATAGCATGGTTATACAAATGATTGGCTCCGGAAGATAAACGAATGAAAAATCAGTGATTATGATACTTACATTGCTGAGAGAGAGGAAGATGGTATCATTCAGCTCCTTCAAACTACAGGTCTCAATGAGCTCCTAATCTTTGGGCAGACAGACTCCACCAAAGAGTTCACGGGAAATCTGCGAGTTGGATGTGCCATGGTTAGTAGTCTTCACTGTCCACCATGGGTCATATATTTCACCCTCCTCTATCCTGGTCAAGTCAACTTGAGGTGGGGCAAAAGTAGAAAGAAGAGAAACCTGAGAACTCGGCTCTGTCATGGTTTCTGGCCTATCTTCTAATTGTTCTCTAACCGAGTTCCACTGCTCCTTCAACTCGATGTCTCTGACCCTCTCTTCCAAAATGCTCGGCTTCAGCTTGAGATGCTTGCGCTTTGCTGTAGACCCTTTTTGAGTTGGAGGATTTGGTTGAGCCAACCGGGGGGAAAACCTAATTGTAATTCCTTTCTGGAAAGAGCCTTGAGGGATCGTCTTCTGCTTCTTCGCAGGCTCAGTCTCAGCAGCCTCTTTACCCTTCCTCTTAATAGATCCCATGTCAACCTTCAGCTTCACCACCGCAAAACATAAGAGAAGCATACATCAGAATACAAGTCGGCTATATAAGAGAAAAGCGAATCAAGAGAATTATATGACTTACTAGAGTTGGTGGGTTCGTCTTCCCCGACCCACCTAGCAATCTCTTCAAAGTCGTCACCTTCGTCGGTTTGGCCGACTTCAGAAGAAGGTTCTATTCCAACTCGGACAGAAGGATCCGAAAAGGCAATGTCTAATGGAGGAAGATTGAGGTCTACTATTCTAATTTCTGGGAACTCGTCATACATATCATCTCCACCCAGAAGTTCCCGAAAATCGAAGAAACAAAATTGATAGTTCATTAACTCATAATGGCTTACGTTGACCCCTTGAGTTAAATCATAAGCAACTATATAAAATTCAAAGTCGTATTTGGATAACTTCGGCCTCCAATTCAACTTCTTCGCATCATGAAAGCCCCACATGTTGCTGACAAGCATGTCAGCCTCATCAACTAGTCCAATGAAGAAAAAATATTTATGCCATTCGTGGACCAAGGATCTTTTTGTACTCAACATCTCTGGGGCATTTGCTCTCTTATTGAAATAATACCACATCCTGTGGGAACTTTCTCAATGGATTCGGCTACCACTACCTTATCCACATTCAAATTTAAATGCTTCTAAAATGATCTACAGAGGCAGTGCGTTTTCAGCGCCTGAAGAAAACAACAAAGGCCACCATTTGGCACCAGGAATTTGGGAGCAGTGGTCCCAGAGCAAGACCGTAAAATTTCAAAATCCGAACAATCTCTATTGGAAGAGGAAGTTGGAATCCGGAAACTAGCATCTCTTCATAGACGCAGATCTCCTCGAAGCTAGGGTTACAAAGAGGGCCATGGTTTTAAGTATCGATACGATACGCCCCGTATCCACCGATACGTATCCGTATCGACAGTGGTCGATACGATACTCTTCGATACATATCTCCTTTTTTTTTAAAACAAAAAGTGTATCCAAATTTATCGACTGTATCGAACCGTATCAGCTCGATACGGTCGATACACTCGATACGTATCGATACACTTATGTTTCCATTCTCGCAAAAAATAAGATACACTTACCGATACGGCTTGATACACCTCGATACGGACCAATACACTTCGATATGGTTGATACGCACTTATACAGCTTGGTACAACTTATTTTTTTTCCCATTGTTCTGGTCTTCTTCCTTGTTGAAAACCTACAGTTCATGGGAACCGAAGGTTGTGAGTGAATGTCATCAACTATGTCTTTAATCCTTGGAAATACTTCAAGATTGCTTATTATAGCTTTTTTATGCTTAAAAATTGTGTTTTGCACGTTCCCTAATCATTCCTGTGTGTATCTTGCCCCGTAATTTAGCGTATCTTAGCGTATCCACCGTATCCATGATACGATACGATACGATACGTCTCTTAAAATTGCCCGACTGATACGCTACCGATACACGATACTTTATTCCTTGAGGAGGGCTCATGTCTGCCAGGAAGACGGCAGACATATCGCACAGGAAATGAATACTTTTTCACAAGGAGGTTTAAAGATATCTGAGTTAAATCAGATTGATTCGCAGCATAGGAGAATTCATGCATAGTAGGGCCAACGAAAACAACGATGACTGAGTTACTCCTAGTCACTAATTCGGCCCTCGAAAGATTTTCCTGACGAACTGTTTCACTAGAAATAGCAATAGTAGAACGACCCAACTCTTGCTTAGACTTCACTTGATGAGAAGATGAAGACATGATGAGAAATAACACAAGGAAGAGGAAGAACTTACTGTTTTCTTCTTTATTTGCGGAAATTTGCAAATGCTTGAGCAGAAGGGCGAAACCTTTGCAACGAAAGGAAGAAGAAATTGAAACTTGGAGATGAAGTAACTCCAAGATGTTAGGCCAACATTTTATCAGTTCATAAGAAATTGCCTTTTCGGATTTCAAATTCTTAGGATCCAGGGACAATCATGAAGAGCCATCAAATCATGCTTGGGAGCTGTGCATTTTCGAAATCACGTTGTAGCCGACTTCAAAAAACATTCATCACTCTTATGAGTACAATGCACCTCAGGCTCTCAACAGCTTGACTCACAGAATCACAGCACATGTGTCGCCTCGTTCCCGACAATTGAGTATTTTATAATAAAAGAGGGATCCTACTTTACACGTGTCATCACCCCGCTGCTCAACGGATCCTTATGGCATTTAATTCAGGTCTGTACGTCCCGTGAAATCCAGGATTTGTGCCTTATAAATCTTTTCAAAAGACAACCGACGTTTCAGTAATCGATGACAATGGCAGTTGTATAGCTGTAGACTTTAAACCCAAGCACAACTCTGATGAAGCATTTACACGACTTGCAAGCAGTTGTTGAAATTGGTCAAAGAAGCATCAGTACTACAACTTGTATTAGACTAATTAGGAGAGTTAGAACACTCCTCAGTCATGCTCTAATACCAATTGATGGCAAAAAGGGTTTCAACACATCCAATTCATAGATTCCTCTTTGCTACAGGATCTCTATTCAACCCAAACCCAAATTTAACAAACAAGAGTAATTGAAATTGAACAAAATAACAATTGGTTGAGTCTCACAACCATGGAGACTCAACCAAAAAAAGAGGAGTTAAACTCGAGGAGTTAAACTCCTCTTTTTTTCTGGTCTAATCTAAACTTTGCCTCCCTCTTCTCGGTTATTTATATTGCTGTAACAGATTACATAATATGGTAATAAAATATCCAAAAGAATCTTTCCTTTATATCCAATAGGAAAGTCTCCAAAATAACTAAACAGCTAAAACTTAGGATAGTTTCCAAAATAAACAAACTTCTAAACTATGAGAAGAGGATCAATTAGAGGATGTCGAGTGGTACTGTCCACGTAAGCACGTGAACAGTGCCGTGAACAGTGTCGTAACTTGGATTGGCTACTGGTCTTTAATCTGCATCATACTACCTCTTCGGTCGTGTTGGAGACATCACTATTGTTATTCCTGCTACTACTGATGCTACTTCTACATGGTTCATAGTAACCTAAACTGTACTGCTATTATTGCTTAGATCATAGTGACCTATACTACGCAACTGTTGCTGTCTGGTTCACAATGACTTACACTGTGCTACTGTTATTGTTGTTGGTGTGTGGTTCATAGTAACCTATACTATGCTGCTTTATTACTACTATTGCTACTGATGTTTCCGTTGATACATTAGTTTGAAGGTGAAGCTTGTGCCGCTATTGCTACTATTACTGCTTGGTTCACACTAACCTATACTATGCTACTTTACTACTACTGTTGTTGCTGCTTCTGTTGATACATTATTTCAAGTTGAAGCTCTCACTATTGTTGCAGCTTCCGTTGCTATATTGTTTCAAGCTAACGCTCCTACATTCCCTCGTGCTCCAACTTAAGGGGGTGTTAAGATATAAGGGTTGTTTATTGTAAGGGAGTGAGCCCACTTAGTTATAATAAATAATATAAGTAATGAGCCTGATTAGCAGGTCCATTACCTTTGCCTTTATTTTTATTATGTTTGTAGTGGGCCTAATTATAAAATCCCATTACCGGTTGTGTCTTTAGTAGACTAAGATTTGGTCTTGTAGACTAGGCCTTTCTACCTAGTGGATTGTAACTAGGAGAGTCTTAAATCCTGTATTTACTCTCTTTTGCTTTCTATATATACAGCAGTAAGAGGAGCGGTAGAACACATTCTCTCCCTCTTTCTTCTCTCTCTCTCTGGGTAGCCTTCCCTTTCTATTTTGTTACAATATATAGTGCCTCTCTAGATACAAATTTAAGGGTTGCAATAATAAAGGACATTAATATTTCTATAATCAGAAGACAAAAGGAGAATTGCTTATGAAACTCTTGTTTTGAAAGGAAAAAAAAAAGGGACTGAACTGAAATCAAAATCCATATATTATCAGACAAAAGCAGTATGTAGTACGAAATGGGATAATATCAGAAGTTCTAAAGCAAATGAAAAAGGCATATTACAGTTTTTCCAGACTTGTCGATTCCAAGAATAAGAACATGGAACTCCGTCTTGCTAAAGATATACTTCCAAAGCCCATAAAACAATGAGAACATCTTGATCTGTTTCTTTTATATCCTTCTACTCCATACAAACTTCAATTGTAAAAGGACCTCATAGCCGTAATGATCAGCTTCTGCTCTCCATTTAAATCCTGGATAGAGATATTAATAGTTAATCTGATGAAGGAAAAGAACGGGCTAACATCCGGTTTGGGAAAGGCTGACGGTTAGAGGGGGAGGAAGACAGAGAGAGAGGAAAGGTCAATAAAATGGAAAGGTCAACCGTGGAAGTTAAGTCCTGATGCAAATGGCTCAACATCTACTTTTGACATATTTTCAATACATTTCAGTAAAGTTGCATGTCGCTGTAAACTATAAATTTGTGTTTCTACATCTTTGTTATGTTTCCAAGTTAAAAAATTCCCTGTAGATGCAATGTAATATTAAAACTGACTGGTATACAATTTCAGAAGTTTTCCCCAAAAAAACATGATATTATAATATGAAAGCAACTTGCTTCTCTTTGCCACTAACAGTAACAGGTTGCCTCCCTTTTCACCTGGTAACATGCACATATACAAGAGCTCAGGAGCAGATGCAATTTCTAACCTCTGCATGCTTAGATTATATCCAAAATTCCCTCTTAAGATAGTTATCAATGGGAACTTAGCAATGTCCCTAATTGGATTCTATTTCCAATAAAATGCTTGAATATCATTCCACATTAGGAATATAGGTTAAGAGGATGGTGCAGTCCAGAGCCTAGAAAGGAATCCAGAAGAGGTCACTGAGGTGGGGACAACACTCTAAATCATAATCAGATTGAAGGGTTTCAAAAATATGGCAAAATTCCAGTTTTTAATGCAGTTCCATAGAAACATCAGTTATTCTGGTAAATACCAAATAGTACCCAGAGGCTGTACAACCCAGAGGCTGTACAGCCTGTACTCAAGAGTAATAATTTTAGAAATTTCAGAGGTTGATAAAACAAGGGATGGTAAACCAGGAACTGAAAGAAAAAGACAGATAAGGCTAATAGAAGAAAAGCAGAAATTGGCGAACAATAGAAGGGAGGAAGAAGAGATCACACCTGAAAAAGGGGGACTAAAATCTACTTCCAGCATGGAGAGAGAAAGAAGAGAAACTGACGCCTACAAAGCATACTCAGCAGTAAAAACTTTAGAAATTCTTTATTGTTCAACTTGTATCGTTTGGGGTGGGGGCGGATTGGTACATACTTATATCTATCCGTTAAACTAGATCAACTCAGCCCTGGATCCTACTCAATAACTCAAAGGTTGACTAAACTAAAACTCTCAAGATCAGAAACTATCGATTGATAAAACTCCCCTGTACTAATAAATTTCAGTTTGCAAAAATACCTCAAATGAAAATTAAATAGCCCAACTATCGCTACTGGTAGATTTAGGCCTGGGCTCCCAATCTGAATCTTGTTTGTCCAGCCAGGCTAGTACATCTGCATCAGAGGAGCAACTAACTACGATGAAATCCGAGGTCGCAGTTTGCAATACTTTCATAGAATTAGGGTCTCTCAGTGGAAGAAGTGTTGAGAAAGCCGAAGGCCAGATGGGATCAGGACAAAAGGCATAGCAAACAAAAGCTGGAAATTGACAGAGACATGCGCTTAGCCCTGGTTGACAAAATTGGTAAAAAAAAAAGGTCATAAGAAGATAGAAAACCTGAAATGAGAGACAAACTTTGATTATTCACCTCTAAAAAAAATCGATTAGAATAACTTATACCTTAAGAACAGCCTTCAATCTCTTATCACTGGAGTCCGTGGTATCTCTTCCTTCATCTGGGTTCTCAATCAGTCAATCTACGCAATAACTTCCAATCCTTGCAAATCAATAAAATTTTCGAACTGCTACTGGGTATGTTCACATGTTTCTTACTGTGGAAGGGTCTTTCTATGACACCGATCCCGTGTGAAACAACATTGACACTGCGCATTGGTAACCCTTAGATCGGCACAAATCCGCTACTTACGAAATTTTTATTCTACCCTTACTTAAATTCCCACACTACCTATTTCGGCACCTTCAATCCCCGCCCCTTTTGGAACCGGTGTTAAGGTCGTTTGTGTCAAAGAGCGACTCATTGTAGAAATGGTCAATGAATCCCCGCCCCTTTGGAACCGGTATCAATGGGAACTTGGCACCTGTCGTACGCCCCTGTTGTCAGACACCGAGAAGAGCGGATATCTCACCTACACGGGATCCTTTGCAGCGGAATTTTTAACAATTCTCATTCATTTTTTAAGACTTCGGTTTTTTTTTCACATTCGAAACCAATAAGAATAGGAGCGCATTTACACGTGCACCAATGCAAGGCTTAAATGGGGTTACAGGGGCTGCACGGTTGCGGACAATCCAAGCCCATTTTTTAGGCCAGTTTGTTTAGTAGAGTTTTGGTCGTTGGGCATTTGAGGGACCGATAAATTATAAAAGGGAAAAGAGGGCGAGCCTTGGAGTGACGGTAAAATTGTCATATTACAACCTGGTGGTCACGGGTTCAAATTATGAAAATAGTTTCTCCACATTATAAGGGTAAGACTGCGTATATTCTGTCCTCTCCAAACCCTACAGTAGCGAGAGCCTTGTGCACTGGGACACCCTTTTTATAAATTGTAGAAGAGAAAATTACTCATTCCACCCTTGACTTTGATCCAAATACATCTATTTTAAAGTTGACAGCAATTACAACCGCACCCCAAATTCTAATGATGTTAAGTAAAATATTTTAAAGACAATTTTACCCTTATTCCATTTACAAGCAACATAGTTGAAATGGTTTTTTAACCATCTACAAATAAGAAACGATGAAATGACCAAAGTACCCTCCCAACCTTAATAGAAAAAAACCACTCTTATTCCCTCATTTTACACTCCAACCTCCAACGTTACCCCATTTTGGCCAACTACTCTGGCCAACTCCAACATCGTCGTCGGCATCCAATCCCCTCGAACGGCAAACAATTCTAGATGGGTTCGACAGCTCCCCCTCTAAGGACTTCCCCCGCCGCATGTCGTTTCCCACCTCCGAGGAAAATGAATCAAAGGCTGTGCTCCAATGGTGCCATCTTAAAGAACCTATGACCCTAGCTCTTATTTCCCTTCATTATCAATCTCCTCTTCTCCTGTACATCCCAACCTTACCCTGAAACATCTCCCTTTATTCACGGTCTTAGCAACCTCCGAACCAAAACAAGACACTAATCCCCAGCCTACGACTAAACGTTGCCGTCCAAAAACTAAAATTCTTGATGACTCAGTTGAGAATTTCTATGAAATCTTCCCTATAACGAAGCCTCTGAAGCCAAGGCGCGGCAGGTGTAGTAAAGCAGCTACAGTTGTGGATTTCGTTCGTGACTCACTTGGACGAACTTTTGCATCCATCAAACAGCAGAATTTGAAAGCTTTGGAGGATAAGAAAGTTTTGAAGGATAGAGTAGACAACAATGATGAAGATGAGGAGGGTGACAGGGATAATGACGCTGAAGTGGGTACCTTTGTAAGACCCGCACGCCACGAATCCGGTCTAACATTACATTTCGTGTCGTGACCAGTCTACATATCATGGTCGAGCCAAGTGGACCAAGTGCGTGAAGAAATCCAAGACCCAATATGAAATTTAACTCAAAAACAGTCAAAATGAGGGTAGGGTCGCATGCCTAAACAGGTAGGGTCGACACCACCTCAACAGAAGTCCAACCCATGACTTTTTGGTCGTGGGGTCGCATGTTTTAAAACGTAGGGTCTCGGATTATGCGACCCTACATCCGACTCTACATGCTACCCTGTACCCTAGGGTCTCACGTTTTAAAAAACGTAGGGTCTCAGTACATCCAACCCTACGTCCGACCCTACGAAAATAGTACGAACCGAAAATTAGGAAACTTTCCTAATTCCAAGGGGATCTTTCCTAAACTCATTGGGACTTATTATGGAGGGTTTTCCTCTATAAATAGGACGTCCTTTAGCCTCTTTCACTCCTTTACAACCCTAATTAAAAGTGAGAGAAAGTGAATGAAGAGAAGAAGAGAAGGAAACTTAAAGAAGAAGACTAAGGAAGAGAAGGAAACTTAAAGAAGAAGACTAAGGAAGAGAAGGAAACTTCAGAGAAACCTCTGAATAAATGTATGAACTTAATTCCTTACCTGAATAAGAGATCCTAGAATAGTTATGAAGAACATAGGATTAGGAGAAACTCAAATCATCCATCCATGGACAAGTTCCAAGAGATTCCATGGAGGAAATTGTTATGAACAATGAATAGTGTATAACTTAAAGTTTTGAGCCATAAAACAATCATAGAATGGACCATGAAAGTAAGCCAAAGGATCAAAACATGAAAGAATGGACTTTAGAATGAAAGGTCGACTCAGAATATGTGTGGTCGCACGTAGGGTCGAATGATATCCGATCCTACGAGACCACAAGATCGACCACATGCCCTTGGGAAATCCCAGGGAGGGAGTGGTCGCACGTAGGGTCGAATGGTATCTGACCCCACGTCCGACCCTACACCCTAGGGTTGCATAAACTGCTACCCTAGGTGCGACCCTACCCTGCAACCCTACCCTTGTGGTCGCAGAAACTGCTACCCTAGGTGCTACCCTACCTGCGACCCTACAGTTTCTGTTATTCTAAACATATTGGAATTAATTCTAATTAAAATTCATCGACTTGTTAGGTCTTTCCAGTGATTTAAAAGTGAATTTTAAAGCTTGAACGAGGATCTACTAGCAATGAAAGGTGAGGAAACAAGACCTAAACTAATTGGTTAATAATAAACTATTTTTGTTTATTGAGTCCAATACCATGAATGATTCTATGCTTGTATGATTGTAATGTGCATATCACATGTCATCCAATATTTCTGTTATTATTGTTCATGCATATTTAATTTCCATTTATTTATAATATGATGTTGATGATGATGCTAGGAATAGGCATGTGATTGTATGTGTGTGGTTAATGTACTTGATGCGAGTGAGGCATCAGGGGGAGGACGTGACACTGTAGTTCATCCTGGTCACCAGACTCTAGCTCTATCTCTACTTAAGTCTTGTCCACTAACATCATCGTATCGCCATTACTTTAGCAGAACTATTACGTCGTAGGGCATCAGGGGAGGTGGTCTCAGACCATGTAGTCTCTGACTCTGCCGGGGGGCCTTAGCTCTATCTTTATGGACGTATTGAGGGATGCTGGGGTGAAGCATTGGATACACTGTTTGACATTAGGATTGGTTAGTTGCGAGCCCAGTTTACAAGCCCTCGCTAACAGGGGCTTACGTGTTGGTATAGGTAGAGCATCAGGGGAAGTGTGATGTGGTGCGGTCCTAAGCACTTTAGCTCTATCTCTATTCCATGGTGGGTGCATGTGGGGGCGACAATGGTGTTTGTTCAATTGGGCGGTTCCACACATTCGTGTATAGAGGTGCGGTGGCCACCTATCCTTTCTATTGCACATTGCAAACTTATGAACCAAACCAAAGATATGAATTGAATGCATGCTTATGTTTGTTGCATTGTTTTGTTTACTCACTGAGCTCAAGTTGGAGAGCTGACCCTCACGCGCGCAATTCTTTTTAATTTTTGATGTTGTAGGTATTACGGTTGAAGATTACGTTGACACGCCAATACATGATCAGGTGGCGACTATAGATGAGCATGCTGTGGAGGACGAACATGATTCGTTAAGCGAACGTTTCAACTGTGGATACGCTTAGTGTTTAATTTTTGTATTTGGATACTTGTATATTGTATTAAATTATGTTTTGGTTACTTGGAGATAAATAGAATATTAATTATTTATCATGACTAAACCTCAGTTCATTATCTGTAAGACTTTCGCTATTTACTTTATTATCTCTGATTAATGTGGAATGTGTTTTGGTTTAACAAAAATGGGGATAGCCTATACGAGATGTCACACCCCAATTCTGCACCATTCAGAACGGTGTGATGAACCGCTAATAAACCAACGGTTCAACCAGGATCTCTAATAGACTGTGTCCGTTAAAAATAAAACCATACACATCCACAACCATAATCAGAATAAATACACAATAGCAGAAGTCTTAATAATAAATGAACTGAGGAATCTAAATGTGATAATCAATAATAAAATATCAAGTTATGTTGTATTAACCGAGACATAAGTAAATAAAATATCAAATTATATTTTCTAAATAATTCAAATAAAATCTAATCGAAAACGCATGCGTTGCACTCGCATGAAGAGTCATGTGTTTCCACGAAGTCTTCAGCTTCCATCGCAGCAACGTGTCCGTACACAGAAGTATTCATATAGTCTTCCACCGTGGTACCTGCATCATCAACTAAAAATATTCGACGTCGAAAGGGTGAGCACACATTACGGCTCAGTGAGCAAACAAAACAATGCAACAAAACATATGCATGCAATCAATTCATATCTTTGGTCTGGTTTATAAGTTTGCAATGTGCTATAGAAAGGTTCGGTGGCCGCCTCACCTCTATACACGAATGTGTGAAGCCGCCCAATGAAAATGGCACTGTCGTCCCACATGCACCCACCATGGACAATATACACCCCATGAAAACGGCATGGCTGTACCGATTGCCCACACCAACACATAAGCCCCTGCTGGCGAGGGCTTGCAAATTGGGCTCGCAACTAACCAATCCTAATGTCAAACAGTGTATCCAAGGCCTCACCCCAGCATTCCTCAATACATCCATAGAGATAGAGCTAAGGTCCCCCGACAGAGTCAAAGACTACACGGTCTGAGACCACCTCCCATGATACTCTACGACGTAATAGTTCTGCTAAGGTAATGGCGATACGACGATGTCAGTGGACATGACTTGAGTAGAACCATGACACAATATACACCCCATGAAAACGGCATGGCTGTACCGGTTGATACCATCCCCTACCCGCACCATATACACTAACTACACACATACATTCACATGTCTATTCTTAGCGTCATCATCATCATCATGTTATAAATAAACAGAATTAAATATGCATGAACAGTAATAACAGGAATATTAGATGACATATTGAATGCACATACAGGCATACACGCATAGAATCAGTCATGGTATTGGACTCAAGAAATAAAAATAATTTATTATTAGCCAATTAGTTTAGGTTTTGTTCTCTCACCTTTGCTTAAGTGTTGATCCTCTTTCAAGCTTTAAAACCACTTTTATATCAACAGGAAAACCTAACAAGTCGATAGATTTTGGTTAGAAGTCATTCTGGCATCATTAGGCTTGTTTTTAAGCACAGGTCGCAGGGTGGGTCGCAGGTAGCAGTATACATCGACCCCCAGGGTAGGGTCGATGCCAGGGTCAGATGTTCCATCGACCCTGGGTGCGACCACCCCTATTCTGGACTTCTCGAACACTGGGGGTCGATCCTGTGGTCTGGTAGGGTCGATTCCCAATCGATCCCATGTGCGACCCCCCGTGGGTTGAGTCGAGATTTTCATTCTACAGTCCATTCTTTCACGTTTGGGTCATATGGCTTACTTCCACAATCCATTCTAGGCTTGTTCTATAGCTTAGAACACTAGGTTTCTTCCTTACCTTGTCTACCATGATCTCTCCATGGATTTCATCGAAATCTTCCCATGGGTGTATGATTTGGGTTTCTCCTAGACCATACTCTCTTCATGAACTATTCCAAGGTCTTAGATTATCAAATAGAAAGCTTGCCCATACCTTAGGTTTGCTGAGATTCAGAGATTTCTCTGAATTCTTCAATTAGGTCTTCTTTTCCAACTTTCCTTCTCTTCTTCGTCTCTTCTCTTTCTCTCACTCTCAATTAGGGTTTCAAAAGGAGTGAAAGAGGCTTAGGGACGTCCTATTTATAGAGTAGAATCTCTAAAAATAAGTCCCATTGAGATTAAGAAGGAATCCCATTGAAATTTAGAAAGTTTCCTATTTACGGTTTCTGTCGGCAAACAGGGGGTCGATGAGGGGGTCGGAGATCCTGTCAACCCTCAGTTCCTAAGTTGTCCCACCCCCAATGAAAAATCAGGGGTCTGACTTCTATGTGAGGGGGGGTCGACCCTGCTGGTCTGGGTATGCGACCCTACCCTCATTTTGTCCTTTTTGGGTCAGTTTAGTACCTGGTATCGCCATTTCCTTCACGCACTTGGTCCATTTGGCTCGACCATGATGGGTAGACCTGGTACAAGGTGGTAAGACCGGTTAGTTCGATACGGGTCTTACAACTCCCCCTACTTATAAAAATTTCGTCCTCAAAATTGTTCATACCTTCCGAGTCGAATAGGTAAGGGTATTGCTTTCGCATAGCATTCTCTTCTTCCCATGTGATTTCTTCTATATCCCTGCTTCTCTAAGTGACCTTAATGTAATAAATGTCACGGTTGCATAGTCGTTGCACCTTTCAGCTGGTGATTTCAGTTGGTGCTACTTCAAACGTCAAATCGTTAACCAAATCAGGTAGATCTACTGTCAATACGTGCGTTGGGTCTCTGACATACTTCTTCAATAAGGAGATATGAAATACGTCATGCACACTTGACATAGATGGTGGTAGTGCTAATTGATAAGCCACTTTTCCACGTTTAGCTAGAATCTCATAAGGTCCGACATATCTCGGACTTAATTTCCCTTTATGTCCGAACCGTTTTAAACCTCGCATAGGTGACACTTTGAGGAATACCTTATCACCTATGGCGAATTCAAGGTCTCGGCGTCTAGTATCTGCATATTGCTTCTGACGATTCTAAGCCGTTCTTACTCTTTCCTTGATTACTCGACAAGTCTCTTTAATAAATTCTGGTCCAACAATACTACGTTCTCCAACTTCATTCCAAAACAAAGGAGTTCGACACTTCCTGCCATACAGTGCTTCATAGGGTGACTGTCACACCCCAATTTCGCACTATTCAGAACGGTATGATGAACCGCTAACAAATCAACGGTTCAACCAGGATCTCGAGTAGGCTATATCCGTGTTATCTAAACTCCATACATCCACATAAATAATCAGAGTAAATAAAACAAATAGCGGAAGTCTTGTAATAAAATGAACTGAGAATCTATTGTGATATCAATATTTAAATAACAAAATTATTCTGTATCAACTAAGACATAAATAAATAAATATCCAATACATGTCTTTAATAAATTCAAATAAATAAACTAAAAATCTAATCGAATACACATGAGTTGCACTCGCAAGAGATGTCATGTGTATCCCCTTCATCTTCAGCTACCATCGCTGCAACGTTCCCATACTCTGGAGCGTTTATATAATCTTCAACGATTAAACCTGCATCATCAACTAAAAATATTTGACATCGAAGGGTGAGAACACATCATTGCTCAGTGAGCAAACAAAACAATGCAACAATACATATGCATGCAATTAATTTATATCTTTGGTCCGGTTTACAGTTTGCACTGTGCTATAGAAAGGATAGGTGGCTGCCGCACCTCTATACACAAGTGTGTGGATACGCCCAATGACTCCTGCACTGTCGCCCACAACACCCAAAATGGCACAATATACACCCCATGAAAATGACATGGCTGTACCGGTTGATACCATACCAACAAATAAACCCCTAATGGCTAGGGTTGCAAACTGGGCTCATAACTAACCAATCCTAATGCCAAACAGTGTATCCAAGGCCTCACCCTAGCATCCCTCAGAACATCCATAGAGATAGAGCTAAGGCTCCCCGGTAGAGTCAGAGACTACAAGGACCGAGACCACCTACCATGATGCTCTACGACATAATAGTTCTGCTAAGGTAATGGCGATACGACGACATCAGTGGACATGACTTAAGTAGACCATGGCACAATATACACCCCATGAAGAACGGTCATGGTTGTACCGGTTGATACCATCCCTACCCTCACCATATACACTGGCCAAACACAAACATTCACATGCCTATTCCTACTCATCATCATCATCATCATGTTATAAGCAGTAAAATAAATATGCATGAACAATTAATAGAAATATTGGATGGCATGTTGAATGCACACACAAGCATACACGCATAGAATCAATATGGCATTGGACTCAAGAATTAAAACAGTTTATTATTAACCAGTTAGTTTAGGTCTTGTTCCCTCACCTTAGCTTGCTAATAGATACTCTTCCAAGCTTTAGAATCACCTTTATAATGTTATTATATTGCTAGAAGACCTAACAAAGCCGATAAAATTTAATTAGAATTTATTCCGAATTTAAAAACCATTCTGTTAACTGAGGGTCGGAGGTAGGGTCGGAGTCATGATCGACCCTGGGTGCGACCCTCCCCAATCTGGACTTCCCGAACACTGAGGGTCGATCCTCAGGATCACATAGGGTCGGATGGTCATCGACCCTCTATGCGACCCTCGGTGGGTTTTGGTCAATTTCCTCCTTTTAATCCATTCTTCATGTTTGGGGTC
>CM053270.1:28883331-28909175 GCA_028583415.1 Protea cynaroides | reverse complement strand
GGCTTTTGGCCACTTACGTCGTTATAATGTCAATTTTCAGATTTTTATCCTATTAACTCATTATCTGTTTTTCTTTGCAAATACCATGGCTCGTACTAAGGTACCCAGAGTTCGTGATCCGCTTCGCTTCCGCTTCAATGAAGCCGAGGCACAGTATGCCCACTACGCTCATAAGAAAGTAGAGGGTGGTCGTATGGTGAACTTGGCTGAGCTAGCCTTGTTCAATGTGGAGAGAGCATTTGGTGATATGAGGTGGCTCCCTGTCATTACTTATGACGCGTGCACATGCCCGGATTTTAGTGCGACATTTTTATTGTAATCTTCAGGTGGTGGGGATTACAATGATGTGGATAGGGATCACGAGCTACGCATCACTAGCTATGTAAAGGGAGTGAACATTTCATTTGACTTTCGGCAGCTGGCCGATCTACTGAGCATTCCCTATGATGGCCCTATGGTTTCTCCGTGGCGCCTGGAGAACCCCAGTTTGTTTCCATGGAGATGAGGGCTGAGATTGATAGTCAGCTGCTACGACCTGATCGCTAGCAGATGAGAGCTTGTTATATGCGTCCGGCACCATGGGACTTCTGCAAGATTATCCAGCATAATCTGATTCCGTAGAGTGGCCATTACGAGAGGGTTTCTCAGCATACCCAGTTTTTGTTGTACATCATATGCACTAGGCAGCCCGTCTGCCTTCCTTACATCATCATGCGGACTATGATCAGTGCCACACTGCCCAGTCATAGGGGTAATCTACCCTATGGACGTATGATCACTGTTCTGCTTACTCGCCTGGGGGTTGATTTGGTGGATGAGAAGATTCAGGAGAAAACCTTCTCGTCACCTCTAGATTGGGAGACTATCTGCAAGATGGGTATGCGGGATGGCCAAGTCAGTGGCGAGGAGAGGAACGAAATGGTGCGCCCTCACCTTTCGATCGAGATTGCCGACGCCGAGGCAGCCGCCGCCTGCTAGAGCTCATGCGGATCCTGCCAATGATGATGACCGCATGTATATGGATGTCGACTCAATACCACCGCCTTCACCTACGCATGCGGCTGGAGTTGGTACTTCTTCTGTGGCGGATCCTGCACCTGAGACTGGTCCTTCTCATGCGGCTGGTCCTTCACGCCCACCTTCTGATATGATGGAGATGTTGCATGAGATCAGAGAGGCTCAGCGCAGATCTGATCTGAGGATGGAGGAGTTGCTGGACGCCCAACGTCGGACTGATCAACAGGTGGCTGATCTTACAGCTAGTCTTCAGGCGACTCAGATCCAGGTGGCCTGGTTGACCAGAGTCTATGCCGAGGACTATGACAGAGACCGCGAGGCACCGCCTCCTCCTTCACCTCCAATTTCTTGAGTGTATCTTTTCCCTTGTACTACAAAGTAACAGTTCGGGTTGTGGACTGTACTCTGCTTTAGTTATGTATATACATTTGTGTCTCTCATATTGTATGTACAATTGTTTCCCCTTTAATAGATGCATTATTCTCTTTTTAAATTTGGTCTCAACCATCACTTGTGCTTATAGTATGTTTGTATTAAAGTTTTTACTTTTATCCTATCTCAGTTCACAATTGTCTTGAATGTATGCTAGTTCAGCGGACAAGGCCTGAGATGCTCTGATACCAAGTTGTCACACCCCAATTCTGCACTATTCAAAACGGTGTGATGAACCGCTAACAAACCAATGGTTCAACCAGGATCTCGAGTAGGCTATATCCGTGTTATCTAAACTTCATACATCCACATAAATAATCAGAGTAAATAAAACAAATAGCGGAAGTCTTGTAATAAAATGAACTGAGAATCTATTATGATATCAATATTTAAATAACGAAATTATTTTGTATCAACTAAGACATAAATAAATAAATATCCAATACATGTCTTTAATAAATCCAAATAAATAAACTAAAAATCTAATCGAATACACATGAGTTGCACTCGCAAGAGATGTCATGTGTATCCACTTCATCTTCAGCTACCATCGCTGCAGTGTTCCCGTACTCTGGAGCGTTTATATAATCTTCAACGATTAAACCTACATCATCAACTAAAAATATTTGACGTCGAAGGGTGAGCACACATCATGGCTCAGTGAGCAAACAAAACAATGCAACAATACATATGCATGCAATCAATTTATATCTTTGGTACGGTTTAAAGTTTGCACTGTGCTATAGAAATGATAGGTGGCCGCCGCACCTCTATACACAAGTGTGTGGATACGCCCAATGACTCCTGCACTGTCGCCTACAACATCCAAAATGGCACAATATACACCCCATGAAAACGGCATGGTTGTACCGGTTGATACCATACCAACAAATAAACCCCTGCTGGCTAGGGTTGAAAACTGGGCTCTTAACTAACCAATCCTAATGCCAAACAGTGTATCCAAGGCCTCACCCCAGCATCCCTCAGAACATCCATAGAGATAGAGCTAAGGCTCCCCGGTAGAGTCAGAGACTACAAGGACCGAGACCACCTCCCCTGATGCTGTACGACATAATAGTTCTGCTAAGGTAATGGAGATACGACGACGTCAGTGGACATGACATAAGTAGACCGTGGCACAATATACACCCCATGAAGAACGATCATGGTTGTACCGGTTGATACCATCCCTACCCTCACCATATACACTAGCTAAACACAAACATTCACATGCCTATTCCTACTCATCATCATCATCATCATGTTATAAGCAGTAAAGTAAATATGCATGAACAATTAATAGAAATATTGGATGGTATGTTGAAATGTTGAATGCACACACAAGCATACACACATAGAATCAATATGGCATTGGACTCAAGAAGTAAAACAGTTTATTATTAACCAGTTAGTTTAGGTCTTGTTCCCTCACCTTAGCTTGCTAATAGATACTCTTCCAAGCTTTAGAATCACCTTTATAATGTTATTATATTGCTAGAAGACCTAACAAAGCCGATAAAATTTAATTAGAATTTATTCTAAATTTAAAAACCATTCTGTTAACTGAGGGTCGGAGGTAGGGTCGGAGTCATGATCGACCCTGGGTGCGACCCTCCCCAATCTGGACTTCCCAAACACTAAGGGTCGATCCTCAGGATCACATAGGGTCGGATGGTCATCGACCCTCTGTGCGACCCTCGGTGGGTTTTGGTCAATTTTCCTCCTTTTAATCCATTCTTCCTGTTTGGGGTCCTATGGCTTGCTCCTATTGTAAGACCCATGTCAATCTAACCCGGTCTTACCACCTTGAACCAGGTTTACCCATCATGGTCGAGTCAAATGGACCAAGGGCGTGAAGGAGATCGAGATCCCAGGTATCAAATCGACCCAAAAATACTTAATTTAAGGGGAGGCTCGCATACCCAGCCAAGGAGGGTCGGACCCCCCAAAACAGAAAGTCAAACCCTCAGTTTTGAAGGGAGGGTCGGACAACTTAGAGAACCTAGGGTCGACGGGATCATCGACCCTCCCATCGACCCTCAGTTGCCGCCGAAACTGAAATTAGGAAATTTCCTAATTTTCGATTTGGATTCTTTCCTAATCTCAGAGGGACTTATTTTAGGATGTTCCTACTCTATTTATAGGACGTCCCTAAGCCTCTTTCACTCCTTTCACAACCCTAATTGAATTGAGAGAAAGAGAAGAGAAGGAAAAGAAGAAGAAGAGAAGAAAGGAAGAAAATTTAGCCAAAAGAGAAGAGTTGCAGAGAAGGAGTATTCTTCTCAGGTATGGATACTAATTCCATGAGTTTCTACAGACCTTAGGATAGATATTGATGAGAGTGTGATCTCGGAGAAACCCAAACCATCAACCCATGGTTAGGTTTTCATAGAAAACCATGGAGAATACATGAAAGCTATTTAGGGGGATGATTCATGGTTCTAGACCATGGAATGCATGTTGAATAGACTGTAGGAGCAAACCATAGGACCCCAAACACGAAGAATGGACTAAAAGGAGAAAAATTGACCAAAATACACCAAGGGTCGCATCGAGGGTCGATGACCATCCGACCCTAGGTGATCCTAACTATCGACCCTCAGTGTTTAGGAAGTTCAGAGTAGGGGAGGGTCGCACCCAGGGTCGATCAGGACTCCGACCCTACCTCCGATCCTCAGTTTACAGAATGATTTTTAAATTCTGAATTAATTCTAATTAAATTCTATCGACTTTGTTAGGTTTTCTAGTAATATAATAACATTATAAAGGTGATTCTAAAGCTTGGAAAAGTATCTATTAACAAGCTAAGGTGAGGAAATAGAACTCTAAACTAATTGATTAATAACAAACTATTTTCTATTTTCTTGAGTCCAATGCCATGTTTGATTCTATGCGAATATGTTTGTAATGTGCATACAACATGTCATCCAATATTTCTATTATTTGTTCATGCATATTTACTTTATTGTTTTTAACATGATGATGATGATGATAGGAATAGGCATGTGATTGTATGTGTGTGGTTGGTGTACTTGATTCGAGCGAGTATCAGGGGAGGTGTCACACCCCAATTCCGTACTGTTCAGAATGGTGTGATGAACCGCTAGCAAACCAACGGTTCAACCAGGATCCCAAGTAGGCTATCCCCGCGTTATCTAAACTTACACACATCCGTAATCATAATCAGAGTAAATACACAATAGCGAAAATCTTATAATAAAATGAACTGAGGATCTACTGTGATAGTAATATTAAATAGAAAAATTATTCTGTATCAACTGTGACATAATTAATTATCAAATACATGTCTTTATTAAATCCAAATAAAGAAAACTAAGAAAATCTAGTCGAATACACATGAGTTGCACTCGCAAGAGGAGTCATGTGTATCTACTTCAGCTTCAGACTTCCATTGCCGCCACGTTCCGTACGTTGGAGAATTCATGTAATCTTCAACTGTATAACCTGCATCATCAACTAAAAATATTCGACGTCGAGGGGGTGAGCACACATCACGGCTCAGTGAGTAGACAAAACAATACAACATTACATATGCATGCAATCAATTCATATCTTTGGTCTGATTTATAGTTTGCAATGTGCAATAGAAAGGTTGGGTGGTCAAAGGTTAACGTTTATTGACCCTGCCTCTATACACAGGATGTGGAAGTCCGCCCGAAGGTTAACGTTTATCGTCGTCCCCATCCACCCTAATCATGACATTATACAACAAAGGTTAACGTTTATTGCTATATAATACCATACCAACACGTAAGCTCCTGTTAACGAGGGCTTGCAAACTGGGCTCGCAACTAACCAATCCTAATGCCAAAGAGTGTATCCAAGGCCTCACCCCAAAGATCCCCTCGGAATGTCCATAGAGATAGAGCTAAGGCCCCCGGTAGAGTCGAGACTACAAGGACCGAGACCACCTCCCCTGATACTCTACGACATAATAGTTCTGCTAAAGTAATGGCGATACGACGATGCTAATGCACAAGACTTGAGTTAGAGATAGAGCTAAAGTGCTGAGACCCGCCGAAGGTTAACGTTTATTGACGTTCTCATCACACCTCCCCTGATACTCGCTCGCATCAAGTACACCAACCACACACATACAATCACATGCCTATTCCTATCATCATCATCATCATCATGTTATAAACAATAAAGTAAATATGCATGAACAAGTATTAGAAATATTGGATGACATGTTGTATGCACATTACAAACATATTCGCATAGAATCAATCATGGCATTGGACTCAAGAAAATAAAAAATAGTTTGTTATTAACCAATTAGTTTAGAGTTCTGTTTCCTCACCTTAGCATGCTAATAGATACTTTTCCAAGCTTTAGAATCACCTTTATATTGTTATTATATTGCTAGAAGACCTAACAAAGTCGATAGAATTTAATTAGAATTAATTCTGAATTTAAAAACCATTCTATCAACTGAGGGTCAGAGGTAGGGTCGGAGTCATGATCGACCCTGGGTGCGACCCTCCCCAAACTCTGAACTTCCCGAACACTAAGGGTTGATAGTCAGGATCACCTAGGGTCAGATGGTCATCGACCCTCGGTGCGACCCTCGGTGCACTTTGGTCCAATTCCCTCTTTTAGTCCATTCTTCGTGCTTGGGATCTTATGTCTTGCTCCTACTTTCCATTCTACATTCATTCCATGGTCTGAAACCATGTATAACCCACCTAGATAGCTTTCATGCATTCTCTTATGGTTTTCCATGAAAACCTAACCATGGGTTGATGGTTTGGGTTTCTCCGAGATCACACTCTCATCAATAGCTAACCTAAGGTCTGTAGAAACTCATGGAATTAGTATCCATACCTGAGAAGAATACTCATTCTCTGCAAATCTTCTCTTTTGGCTAAATTCTCTTCCTTGTTTCTCTTCTTCCTCTTCTCCTTCTCTTCTCTTTCTCTCAATTCAATTAGGGTTGTAAAAGGAGTGAAAGAGGCTTAGGGAAGTCCTTTAAATAGAGTAGGAACATCCTAAAATATGTCCCTTTGAGATTAGGAATGAATCCCAATCGAAAATTAGGAAATTTACTAATTCTATTTCCTACGGTAACCGAGGGTCGATGGGAGGGTCGATGATCCCGTCGACCCTAGGGTTTAAGATGTCTGACCCTCCCTTCAAAATTGAGGGTCTGACTTTCTGCTTTGGGAGGTCCGACCCTGCTTAGCTGGGTATGCGACCCTCCCCTTAAATTAAGTGTTTTTGGGTCAATTTGATACCTGGGATCTCGATCTTCCTCACGCCCTTAGTCCATTTGACTCGACCATGATAGGTAAATCTGGTTCAAGGTGGTAAGACCGGGTTAGATTGACACGGGTCTTACAACTCCCCCCTACTTATAAAAATTTCGTCCTCGAAATTGTACGTACCTTCTGAATCAAATAAGTGAGGGTATTGCTTTCGAATAGCATTTTCTTCTTCCCAAGTAATTTCTTCCATGTCTCTACTTTTCCATGTGACCTTAACATAATAGATATCTTGGTTGCGTAGTCGTTGAACCTTTCGACTGGTGATCTCAGTTGGAGTTACTTCAAAGGTCAAATCTTCAGTCAAATCAGGTAAGTCTTCGGTCAAAACGTGCGTTGGATCCTTGACATATTTCTTCAATAGGGAAATGTGAAATACGTCATGCACACTTGACGTAGATGGTGGTAGTGCTAACTGATAAGCCACTTTTCCACGCTTAGATAGAATTTCATACGGCCCGACATATCTTGGACTCAGTTTTCCTTTCTGCCCGAACCTTTTCAATCCTCGCATAGGTGATACTTTCAAGAATACTTTATCACCTATGGCGAACTCAAGATCTCTGCGTCGAGTATCTGCATATTTCTTCTAACGGTTCTGAGCTGTTCTTACTCTTTCCTTGATAATATCGATCACTCAGCAAGTCTCTTCAACAAATTCCGGCCCAACAATTCTACGTTCTCCAACTTCATTCCAAAACAAAAGAGTTCGACACTTTCTGCCATACAGTGCTTCATAAGGTGACATCTGTATAGTAGCCTGATAGCTATTGTTATAAGCGAACTCGATCAATGGTAACTTTTCGTCCCATGATCCTTTGAAATCAATTACACATGCTCGTAGCATATCTTCTAGAATCTGGATTGTATGCTCTGACTGTCCGTCTGTCTGTGGGTGGAATGCAGTACTGAACTTCAACGTTGTACCCATAGTCTTTTGCCATCCTTCCCAAAACTTGGAAGTAAATCGTGGATCTCTATCAGACACAATGCTTTTTGGAACACCATGTAATCGAACAATATGATCCACATACAGCTTTGCTAACCTTTCCAGTGTATACTGAGGTCGTATCGGTATGAAGCGAGCTGTTTTAGTCACACGGTCTACAATCACCCAAACTGCGTCAACTACTCGAAGAGTCGGTGGTAGTCCCATGACGAAGTCCATAGTGATGCAGTCCCATTTCCATGCTGGTTCCGATAATGGCTGTAACAGTCCTGCGGGTCTTTGTCATTTAGCCTTTACTTTCTGACAATTTAGGCATTGAGACACGAACTTGGCTACATCTTCTTTCATTCCCCTCCACCAATATAGTTTCTTTAGATCATGATACATTTTTGTACTTCTAGGATGTATCGAATAGATGGTGGTATGTGCTTCCTTCATCAGTCGGTGTCTAATGTCCATACTTTCTGTTTCAAGTACACATATTCTTCCTTTGTATTTCAGTACTGTAAGACCCGCACTCTGAAAACCCGGTCTAAACCTTGGTTTTGTGTCATGACAGGTCTTCCGATCATCACCGGGCCAGACGGGGCAAGCGGATAACAAACAGGTACAAAATCGGACCGAAGTCGACCAATTATATCTGATTTTAGGTATACCGGTCGATAGTACCGGTCTTGGTACCGGTCGACCGGTATGGCCTGCACAGATATGTGCGGGAATCTGGAAATTGGTCTATGCGGGTCCTGCTTTCCTGATTTTGAATCCTAGAAGTTTCCTAATCCTAGTAGGGTTACTAAACCCTATTTCTAGCCTATAAATACACCCTTAAGCCTCCTCAAATCCTTTCCATTGTCTCTCACAAACCCTAGAGAAGAGA
Source organism: Protea cynaroides (assembly GCA_028583415.1). Lineage (NCBI taxonomy): Eukaryota > Viridiplantae > Streptophyta > Magnoliopsida > Proteales > Proteaceae > Protea > Protea cynaroides. Next base: position 28,900,615 of record CM053270.1, on the reverse strand, counting down.
AAGAGGTTGGAAAGGAGAAGGGGCTAGGAAGGAGAAAGAGGTGCCGCCGTTACCGTTCGACGACGCTCTTATTACGCCAGTCAACGGTAAGTGTTTGAATCCATCTTCTTACCCTATGTTAATTGTGTGGGTGGATCAATACCATGCAAAGTAGGTATTGATCTAAAACCCTAAATTGGCCAATAAACCCTAAGTTGCCATCAAACCTTAGATTCGAGTTTCGAGATGATATTCATCGAAACGAGACTTGAATGAGTTGGGGATAACTCTAACTCAAAGCCTAGACTTAGAATGGATAGGAGAAACCCTGGAAATCCATGGTGGATGATCGTCGACAGTCGAAAAACCCATGTATGGTCTTCCGGAGACATACCGGTCGACTATACCGGTTGCACATAGTGCGACCGATATGTTGCGACCGCTATCTCTTGGGAGGTTGTCTGTGGGGACCGGCTGACCGTACCGGTCGCCAGTCTTTCCCCCAGAGCTGCGACCGGTATGTTACCACCGGTCAGCTCTGTGAGGGTATTTGTAACCATGTTGGTTTCCGACCAACATGAAACCCTAAACAATATATTCTAATGAAACCCAAATAATCTTGTAGGACTTTGTGACTTATCGTTTGGATCTTGCGACGTGGAGCAAGTTATCGAACGAGCGTCAGGTAAGGGAATCTGACCCAAACCTAATAATTAATGGACAGTAAATTGTTGTTAATCACCTGATTATATGAGATGTGTTGTTTGTGTATATTCACATGCCATCCTTTACTTTCAGTTATTATTACTGTTCATGCATTGATAGGATGTGATTGTTAGGCATGTGATTGTTTTCGTTAGTGTGTGGAGTGGGGCATGGGCCTGGGATCGCTCTTCACATTAGTACCTTTTGTAGTATTCTATCTTAACATGCTCGGTACGGGTGGGGCATCAAGGGAAGGTCGTGGTACGGTGGTCTCCGATATTGATGTTGTCCCGGCCATTGTTATGTGGTACTGTGGATTCCGAGTCGACGCTGGCTTGTCCACGATGCTTTAGCTCTATCTCTATGCCGTAGGGAGTTATGTTGGGATAGGGTCTTCCTGCGTATTGTTTCTATCCTAGTGGGTTAGTTGTGGATAGGGCATCAGGGGAGGTGTGGGAATGCCTTAGCTCTATCTCTATGCCGTAGACGGCTATGCTGGGATAGAGCATACATTGATGACATATAGGATTGGTTAGTTGCGAGCCCAGTTTGCGAGCCCGGCCAGTAGGGGCTTAGGTACTGGTTTGGGTAGAGTATCAGGGGAGGTACGTGGGTATCTTAGCTCTATCTCTATTCCATGGTGGGTGCATGTGGGCCAATGGGGGTGTGATCCATGGGGTGCCACACACTCGTGTATAGAGGTGCGGGGGCCACCAAACCTTTCTATAGCACATTGCAAACTTAAAACTAGACCACAGCATAAAATTGATTGTTATTCATGCATAATCTTGTGAAACTGTCTGATTGTCTTACTGAGTTGTGTTGGTAGCTCACCCCTTGTATATATACATGTTTTTAGATGTTGATGCAGGTTACACTGTGGACGACTATGTGAACGTTCCGGCGTACGGTGGTGTGACTGCTTTGGATGTACAAGTAGGGGAGGACGAACATGATGCTTCATGCGAGTGCCCTTTCTGCGTGTACCTGTGATCAGATTTTGTTTATTCGTTTCAGTTATTTTCGTTTGATATTAAAGGGATGTAAAAGATATTTATTTTATGTGTTTGAATTTGGATAATGGAATATTTATTTAAATTATCAATAGATACTCAGTTCATTCTATTTAAAGTCTTCCGCTGTATATTTATATTCTGATTGTGGTTATGTGTAATGGTTTGTATGGGTGGACACGGCCTATTCGAGATCCTGGTGTGAACCGTTGGTTTAATGACGGTTCACTCACACCGTTCTGGTTGGATCAGAATTGGGGTGTGACAAGTACCTTCTCTTTGTCCAAGGTGAACTCAGGGTTAGTCCTACCTTTCTCGATATCTTCTTGTACTGTTCTCAAATAAGGATCTGATTTGATAGCTGTCTTCACTTCCTCCATTATGTCCGGTATAATCTTCAATGCATCGAACATATTTGAAAACCGATGAATGAACCCTTGGTTGGCTGATTCATCCGTTGCGTCTATCACATACTGCTCGTTTCCGTGATTGAATACCCTTCCGGTAGTACACATTGCTGCAGTTGTGCTAATCTCTCCTTGTGATTTTATCATTGCTTTTCTGCTTAACGCATCCGCTACTACGTTCGTTTTTCCCGGATGATACTGGATATCACAATCGTAGTCTTTCAATAGTTCCAGCCATCTTCTTTGTCTCATATTCAACTCCTTCTGATTAAATAAATAAGTAAGACTTTTATGGTCCGACTTAATCTGGAATTTCTCCCCGTATAGGTAATGTCTCCATATCTTGACCGCATGTACTATTGCCGCTAGCTCCAGATCGTGAGTGGGATAATTTTTCTCATGTACCTTTAACTGTCTTGAAGCATAAGCAATCACTTGCTCTCCTTGCATAAGCACACATCCCAATCCCAGTCCCGACGCATCAGTGTATAAAGTAAATGTTTGTCCTGGAACGGGAATAGTCAAAATCGAAGCGGATATCAATCTGGTCTTCAGCGTTTGGAAACTCTTCTCACATTTATTGGTCCACACGAACTTTTCACTTTTCTTAGTCAAACTGGTGAGAGGTACGACAACCCGGGAATAGTCTTCTACGAATCTCTAATAATAACCAGCTAGACCCAGAAAACTTATTATTTTCGAAACGCTCTTTGGTGCTTCCCACTTTACAATAGCCTCGATCTTGCTGGGGTCCACATTGATTCCTTCAGCAGATACTACATGGCCTAAGAAGGCGGATTCAATTAGCGAAAACTCACACTTTGAAAATTTGGCATATAGCTTCTCTTTCCTTAAACGCTGTAGGGCAGCATTTAGGTTCTTGATATGAGTCTCTTTGTCCTTGGAGTATACCAATATATCATAAATAAATACTATAACCGACGTATCCAATATGTCGTGGAAAAACCGGTTCATTAGTTCCATAAAAGTTGCTGGTGCGTTTGTTAATCCAAAAGACATGACCAAAAACTCATAATGTCCGTATCTGGTCCTGAAGGCTGTCTTAGGAATATCACCCTCTTTAATCTTCAATTGATGATAGCCCGATCGAAGATCGATCTTAGAAAATACCTTTGCTCCTTGAAACTGATCGAACAAGTCATCGATCCGTGGTAGTGGATATCAATTCTTGATTGTCAGTTTGTTCAACTCCCGATAGTCGATGCATAATCGAACACTACCGTCCTTCTTCTTCACGAATAACACCGGCGCTCCCCATGGTGATATACTGGGTCGAATATAATCCCTGTCCAGTAGTTCTTGTAGTTGCACCTTCAGTTCCTTCAGTTCCGTAGGAGCCATTCTATAAGGTGCTTTTGATACTGGTGCGGCTCCAGGTATCAGATCTATCACAAACTCTGTGGCTCGGTTGGGTGGTAATCCTGGTAGTTCCTCTGGAAATACGTCGGGATAGTCCCGCACGACTTCAATATTTTCCATTTGTGGTGCTTCCTTGGTTAGGTCGACCACTGATACTAGATATCCGACTGCCCCTTTCTCAAGGCATCTGCTAGCCTTTAGTGCTGAGAGTATGAGCTTGCGTCTACGGGGAAGTTGGTTCCCGTAAAACTGAATTCTGCTCCTGCTTGGTCTTTAAATGTTAGCTTCTTTTCGGAGCATAGTAGGTTCGCAGAATGCTGAGTTAACCAATCCATTCCCAAGATGACGTCAAAGTTTACCATCTCAAGTTGTATCAAGGTTGCATCTAAGGTTTTCTCACCAATGTGGACTGGACATGGTCCATATCCTTTCTCTAATTCCACTTTTAACCCCATCGGTGACCGTACAAGTAATTTGTAGTCTAATGTTTTGATGGGTAAGTTTATCTTCTTTCCGAATGACACAGATATAAATGAATGAGTAGCTCCTGAATCAAAGAGTACTCTGGCGGGTGCGCCATTTATAGGTACGATACCTGTGATTTATTTTAACTTAGTCTACATGCTTACACAATGTAATTACAACTTTAAAAAGTTTTAGTCATACCTGTGACCACATCGGGTGATGCGGCCGCATCCTCGGATGTAACAGCATATACCCGTCCGTAATGGAATTGCTTCTTGGGCTTAGGGCACTCTCTTGCCATATGTCCTAGTTGGTTGCAGTTATAACACTTTGGACTTTCAAAATTTGGCTTTGGCTGAGGTTGTGTGTGACACCCCAATTCTGATCCAACCAGAACGGTGTGAGTGAACCGTCATTGAACCAACGGTTCACACTAGGATCTCGAATAGGCCGTGTCCACCCATACAAACCATTACACATAACCACAATCAGAATATAAATATACAGCGGAAGACTTAAAATAGAATGAACTGAGTATTTATTGATAATTTAAATAAATATCCCATTATTCAAATTCAAACACATAAAATAATAATCTTTTACATCCCTTTAATCCAACCAAAAATAACTGAAACAAATAAATAAAAATCCATCACAGGTACACGCAGAAAGGGCACTCGCATGAAGCATCATGCTCGTCCTCCCCTGCTTGTACATCCAGAGCAGCTACACCACCGTACGCCGGAGCGTTCACGTAGTTGTCCACAGTGTAACCTGCATCAACTTCTAAAAACAATGTATATACAAAGGGTGAGCACACAACACAGCTCAGTAAGACAATCAGACAGTTTCACAAGATTATGCATGAGTAATAATCATTTTATGTTGTGGTCTGGTTTTAAGTTTGCAATGTGCTATACAAAGGTTTGGTGGCCCCCGCACCTCTATACACGAGTGTGTGGCATCGCACAGTAGATCACACTACCACCAACCCACATGCACCCATCATGGAATAGAGATAGAGCTAAGGTATACCCGCACCTCCCCTGATACTCTACCCATACCAGTACCTAAGCCCCTACTGGCCAGGGCTCGCAAACTGGGCTCGCAACTAACCAATCCTATATGTCAACAATGTACGCTCTATCCCAGCACAGCCGTCTACGGCATAGAGATAGAGCTAGAGCGTGCAGGCCGGGCCGGAGACCACAATACCTCACCTCCCCCTGATACCCTATCCGCAACTAACCCACTAGGATAGAAACAATACGCAGGTAGACCCTATCCCAACATAACTCCCTACGACATAGAGATAGAGCTAAAGCATCGTGGACAAGCCAGCGTCGACTCGGAATCCTCAGTACCACATAACAATGGCCGGGACAGCATCAATATCGGAGACCACCGTACCACGACCTTCCCCTGATACCCCACCCGTACCAAGCATGTTAAGATAGAATACTACAAAAGGTGCCAGTGTGAAGAGTGATCCCAGGCCCATGCCCCACTCCACACACCAACGAAAACAATCACATGCCTAACAATCACATCCTATGAATGCATGAACAATAATAATAACTGAAAGTAAAGGATGGCATGTGAATATGCACAAACATCATATCATAGATATTCAATGATTAACAACGATTTACTGTCCATTAATTATTAGGTTTAGGTCAGATTCCCTTACCTGACGCTCGTTCGATAACTTGCTCCACGTCGCAAGGTCCAAACGATAAGTCACAAAGTCCTACATAATATTAGGGTTTCATTAGAATATATTGTTTAGGGTTTCATGTTGGTCGGAAACCAACATGGTTACAAAATACCCTCACAGAGCTGACCGGTGGCATGTACCGGTCGCAGCTCTGTGGGAAAGACTGGCGACCGGTATGGTCAGCCGGTCCCCACAGACAACCTCCCGAGAGGTAGCGGTCGCAACATACCGGTCGCACTATGTGCAACCGGTATAGTCGACCGGTATGTCTCCGGAAGACCATACATGGTTTCTTCGACTGCCGTCGATCATCCTCCATGGATTTTCAGGGTTTCTCCTATCCATTCTAGGTCTAGGCTTTGAGTTAGAGTTATCCTCAACTCATTCAAGTCTCGTTTCGATGAATATCATCTCGAAACTCGAATCTAGGGTTTGACGGCAACTTAGGGTTTATTGGCCAATTTAGGGTTTTAGATCAATACCTACTTTGCATGGTATTGATCCACCCACACAACTATCATAGGGTAAGAAGAGGGATTCAAACACTTACCGTTGACAGGCGTAGCGTGAGCTTCGTCGAACGGTAATGGCGGCTCCTTCTTCTTCCTCCTAGCTCCTTCTCCTTTTCCACCTCTTTCTCTTCTCTAGGGTTTGCGAGAGACAATGGAAAGGATTTGAGGAGGGTTAAGGGTGTATTTATAGGCTAGAAATAGGGTTTAGTAACCCTACTAGGATTAGGAAACTTCTAGGATTCAAAATCAGGAAAGCGGGACCCGCAGGGACCAATTTCCAAATTCCCGCACATAGCTGTGCAGGCCATACCGGTCGACCGGTACCATCGACCGGTATACCTAAAATCAGGTATAATTGGTCGACTTCGGTCCGATTTTGTACCTGTTTGTTATCCGCTTGCCCCGTCTGGCCCGGTGATGATCGAAAGACCTGTCACGACACAAAACCAAGGTTAGACCGGGTTTTTAGAGTGCGGGTCTTACATTGTGTCCCTGGAGTAGTCTTGGTTGCAGTATTAAAATTCTGAGGGCGGAAAGGCTTATATGCCTTGTTATTGCCTCTGTTATAAGAACTTCCAGCTGGCCTTTTGATACCCCGGTTCTGTGTGAAATAACTCTCCTTCTGGCTCGATTCAATAACTCGAGCTATTTGGACAGCTTCATTATAAATCTTCTTTTCTAAGCCCAGAACATGCTCTCTGATGCTTCCTCTCAGTCTCGTGACGAACTTACGGGTTTTGGTTTCTTCTTCCTGCATACTCAGTGGTGCGAAGAAAAACAGCTCCTCATAACGCTGTTGGTATGCATCCACTGACATATGTCCCTGATATAAACTCAGGAACTCCTTCTCCATAGAATCTCTGAAGCTTCGTGGAAAATACTTCTCAAAGAAAGCTTCTTTATATATAGCCCAAGTCAATAGGACGTGCTTGGTCAATAGATAGGCCCGGGTAGATTTCCACCAGTGATGTGCATCGCCTTTGAGCATGAAGGTGGCACATAATACTTTCTCTTCTTCTGTAATAGTCATCATAAGAAAATTTCTCTCTATCTCGTCTATCTAGTGTGCTGGCCATAATGGATCAGACGGCTTGCCATTAAATTCCCTAGGCTTCATCTTCAAAAACCTCTCAACCAGTCGAGAGTGATCCATCTGATTTTGGTATGCCCCAAACATATGGGGTGGATACTGGTAATTAACCTGAGTTGCTTCCATATGAGGTGCTGGGGTGGTTACCCACCGGTCTGCAACCGGCTTGTCCCGTCTGCATAGGTACAGCTTGCGTGGCTTGGAACATAATACCCATCGCAACTTGCATCTGAGCCTGTGCTTGTTGCATCTGTTGCAGCTGTTGAGCCAGATTCATCACCACGGTTGTTAGCTCTGGTGGTGGAGGTGGAAAATTTGTAGGGTTTGCCTGTTCTGGATTACCCGGTGCATAATTATTTTCCTGACTGGTCTCCTCCACGGGTGGTGGTGGTGGAACTGCATTTCGGTTCTGTCGGGTTACCCTACGTCCAGACATAATACCTTCTATGATTGGTGGTGCCTGAAATCATCAAATAGGTGAGACAATCATTTATACTTCATGTAGGCACGCTAACCGATATAAAATTTCAATTTCCAGCTCATTTTTAAAGAAAAATACTGTCTTTTCTATGCAGGGTCGATGGTGAGGGTCGATGGTTTGTCCGACCCTTAGTATTCGACCCTGGGAATAACCTGTTCTTCCCGAGAGCTGAGGGTCGATGTGAGGGTTGATGGGTGTCCGACCCTCTGTTCCGACCCTTAGTTTTCTGTCAGATTCCCGAGAGCTGAGGGTCGATGGGTGTCCGACCCTCAGACTAAAAATCAAATTTTTAAGATCCGATTTTGAGTCATTTCCTATTATTTCTCCTCCGCTCTCTCCTCTCTGAGTTGCTACAGTGCTACTCCACTGTTTTTGATCGGTTTGACTCCGGGTTTCGACGTCCACGTCATCCATACAGGTATGTTCTCTCATTTTTACCTATTTTTAGGTTTTCGTTTCTAGGTTTTGTCCATTTAACTTGTATTTTTCAAATTAAACTTTTTCCAACTGTAAAAATTTGATTTTTATTGGGGGCTTTTGTTATTGGTATCTCGAGGAACAAAAGCCCTAAAAAGTTTTTGACTTTCATCGGTTGGTTATCGAGAAACTCAAAAATTTGTCATTTTTGCCCTAATTTGTCAAAATTTTCGATTTCTTGAAATTTATTCAAATTGGTCTTCGTGGGTTTCCATTTCCTACTGTGTGAGTGTCGTAGGGTATGTTGGAACCTCAGTAAGTCCTCCCGCCCACGTGTATGGTGAAAAGTGAGCCTTTTGGGCAACTTACCTCGTAAATTTTGGATTTTCGCCCTATTAACCCCTTATCTCCCTTTCTCTTTCTTATCTGCAGATACCATGGCTCGTACCAAGATACCCAGAGTGGGTGATCCACTTCGCTTCCGTTCTAATGAAGCCGAGGTACAGTATGCCGACTATGCCCGTAAGAAAGTGGAAGGTGGTCGTATGGTGAACTTGGCTGAGCTAGCCTTGTTCAACGTAGAGAGGGCATTTGGTGATATGGGGTGGCTCCCTGTCATCACCTACGACGTGTGCACATGTCCGGATTTGGTGCGCCAGTTCTATTGTAATCTCCAGGTGGTGGGGAATTACAATGACGTTGAGCATGGTCAGGAGTTGCGCATCACCAGTTACGTTAAAGGGGTGCACATTTCTTTTGATTATCGGCAACTGGCCGATCTGTTGGGCATACCTTATGACGGCCCCATGGTGTACTGTGTGCCTGGAGAGCCACAGTTTGTTTCTATGGAGATGAGGGCAGAGATCGACAACCAGCTGTTACGACCTGATCGCTGGCAGATGAGAGCCTGTTACCTGCGTCCAGCTCCACGGGTCTTCTGCAAGATTATCCAGCATAATCTGATCCCACAGAGTGGGCACTATGAGAGGGTTTCTCAGCTGACCTAGTTTTTGATATACAGTATCTGCACCAGACAGCCGGTCTGCCTTCCTTACATCATCATGCGGACCATGATTAGTGCTACATTGTCCGGTCATAGGGGTAATCTACCTTATGGACGCATGATTACAGTTCTACTGACCCGTCTGGGGGTTGACCTGGTAGATGAGAAGATCCAGGAGAAGACCTTCTCGTTGCCTCTAGATTGGGAGGCTATCTACAAGATGGGTATGCGGGATGCCCAAGTCAGTGATGAGGAGAGGAACGAGATGGTGCGCCCTCACACTCGCAACGAGATGGCTGACGCCGAGGCCGCTGCTGCCGCTGCTAGAGCTCGTGTGGATCCTGTCGACGATGACGACCGTATGTATATGGATGTCGACTCGATACCACCGCCTTGCCCTACACATGCGGCTGGAGTTGGCACTTCTTCTGAGGCGGCTCCTGCACCTGAGGCTGGTCCTTCGCATGCGGCTGGTCCGTCACTCCTACCTTCTGACATGATGGAGATGCTGCATGAGATCAGGGAGGCTCAGCGCAGATCTGAGCTGAGGATGGAGGAGTTACTAGACGCTCAGCGTGTATCAGAGACACGGATGGGAGAGCTTCTAGAGGTACAGCGTGCGACTGATCGGAGGGTAGCCGATCTCATAGCTAGTCTCTAGACGACCCAGACTCAGATAGCCTGGTGGACTAGAGTCTATGCTGAGGACTATGACAGAGATCATGAGGCCCCGCCTCCTCCTTTGCCTCCAGCTTCTTGATTGTACTTTATTTTCTTGAACTACAGAGTAACCGTCCGGGTTGTGGAGTGTACTCTGCTTTATTTATGTATATACATTTTGTTTCTCTCATTCATTGTATGTAATTTGTTTCCCCTTTAATAGATGCATTATTCTATTTTTAAATTTGGTCTCAACCATCACTTGTGCTTACGGTGTGTTTATATTACTGTTTTTACTTTTATCCTATCTCAGTTCATAATTGTCTCGAATGTATGTTAGTTTAGCGGACAAGGCCTGAGATGCTCTGATACCAAGTTGTCACACCCCAATTCCGCACTGTTCAGAATGGTGTGATGAACCGCTAGCGAACCAACGGTTCAACCAGGATCTCAAGTAGGCTATCCCCGCGTTATCTAAACTTACACACATCCGTAATCATAATCAGAGTAAATACACAATAGCGAAAATCTTATAATAAAATGAACTGAGGATCTACTGTGATAGTAATATTAAATAGAAAAATTATTCTGTATCAACTGAGACATAATTAATTATCAAATACATGCCTTTATTAAATCCAAATAAAGAAAACTAAGAAAATCTAGTCGAATACACATGAGTTGCACTCGCAAGAGGTGTCATGTGTATCTACTTCAGCTTCAGCTTCCATTGTCGCCACGTTCCCGTACGCTGGAGCATTCATGTATTCTTCAACTGTATAACCTGCATCATCAACTAAAAATATTCGACGTCGAGGGGGTGAGCACACATCACGACTCAGTGAGTAGACCAAACAATGCAACATTACATATGCATGCAATCAATTCATATCTTTGGTCTGGTTTATAGTTTGCAATGCGCAATAGAAAGGTTGGGTGGTCAAAGGTTAACGTTTATTGACCCCGCCTCTATACACAGGGTGTGGAAGTCCATCCGATGGTTAACGTTTATCGTCGTCCCCATCCACCCTAATCATGACATTATACAACAAAGGTTAACGTTTATTGCTATGTAATACCATACCAACACGTAAGCCCCTGTTAGCGATGGCTTGCAAACTGGGCTCGCAACTAATCAATCCTAATGCCAAAGAGTGTATCCAAGGCCTCACCCCAGCATCCCTCAGAATGTCCATAGAGATAGAGCTAAGGCCCCCCGGTAGAGTCAGAGACTACAAGGACCGAGACCACCTCCCCTGATACTCTACGACATAATAGTTCTGCTAAAGTAATGGCGATACGACGATGCTAATGCACAAGACTTGAGTTAGAGATAGAGCTAAAGTGCTGAAACCCGCCAAAGGTTAACGTTTATTGAAGTTCTCATCACACCTCCCCTGATACTCGCTCGCATCATGTACACCAACCACACACATACAATCACATGCCTATTCCTATCATCATCATCATCATCACCATCATGTTATAAACAATAAAGTAAATATGCATGAATAAGTAATAGAAATATTGGATGACATGTTGTATGCACATTACAAACATATTCGCATAGAATCAATCATGGCATTGGACTCAAGAAAATAGAAAACAGTTTGTTATTAACCAATTAGTTTAGAGTTCTGTTTCCTCACCTTAGCTTGCTAATAAATACTTTTCCAAGCTTTAGAATCACCTTTATATTGTTATTATATTACTAGAAGACCTAACAAAGTCGATAGAATTTAATTAGAATTAATTCTAAATTTAAAAACCATTCTGTCAACTGAGGGTCGGAGGTAGGGTCAGAGTCATGATCGACCCTGGGTGCGACCCTCCCCAAACTCTGAACTTCCCGAACACTGAGGGTCGATGGTCAGAATCACCTAGGGTCGGATGGTCATCGACCCTCGATGCGACCCTCGGTGCACTTTGGTCCAATTCCCTCTTTTAGTCCATTCTTCGTGCTTGGGATCCTATGTCTTGCTCCTACTTTTCATTTTACATTCATTCCATGGTGTGAAACCATGTATAACCCACCTAGATAGCTTTCATGCATTCTCCTATGGTTTTCCATGAAAACCTAACCATGGGTTGATGGTTTGGATTTTTCCGAGATCACACTCTCATCAATAGCTAACCTAAGGTCTATAGAAACTCATGGAATTAGTATCCATACCTGAGAAGAATACTCCTTCTCTACAAATCTTCTCTTTTGGCTAAATTCTCTTCCTTGTTTCTCTTCTTCCTTTTCTCCTTCTCTTCTCTTTCTCTCAATTCAATTAGGGTTGTAAAAGGAGTGAAAGAGGCTTAGGGACGTCCTTTAAATAGAGTAGGAACATCCTAAAATAAGTCCCTTTGAGATTCGGAAAGAATCCTTATCGAAAATTAGGAAATTTCCTAATTCTATTTCCTACGGTAACCGAGGGTCGATGATCCCGTCGACCCTAGGGTTCAAGATGTCCGACCCTCCCTTCAAAATTGAGGGTCTGACTTTCTGCTTTGGGAGGTCTGACCCTGCTTAGCTGGGTATGCGACCCTCCCTTTAAATTAAGTGTTTTTGGGTCGATTTGATACCTGGGATCTCGATCTTCCTCACGCCCTTGGTCCATTTGACTCGACCATGATAGGTAAACCTGGTTCAAGGTGGTAAGACCGGGTTAGATTGACACGGCACTTACAGGAGGTGTGATGGTAACGTCAATAAACGTTAACCTTTGGCGGGTCTCAGCACTTTAGCTCTATCTCTAACTCAAGTCTTATGCACTAGCATCGTCGTATCGCCATTACTTTAGCAGAACTATTATGTCGTAAAGTATGAGAGGAGGTTGTCTCGGTCCTTGTAGTCTCTGACTCTATCGGGGGGCCTTAGCTCTATCTCTATGGACGTTCTGAGGGATGCTGGGGTGAGGCCTTGGATACACTGTTTGGCATTAGGATTGGTTAGTTGCGAGCCCAGTTTGCAAGCCCTCGCCAGCAGGGGGTTACGTGTTGGTATGGCACTGTACATCAATAAATGTTAACCTTTGTTGTACAATGTTATGGTAGGGTGGATGGCGACGACAATAAACGTTAACCTTTGGGCGGACTTCCACACCCTGTGTATAGAGGCGGGGTCAATAAACGTTAACCTTTGACCACCCAACCTTTCTATTGCGCATTGCAAACTTTAAACCAGACCAAAGATATGAATTGATTGCATGCATATGAAATGTTGCATTGTTTTGTCTACTCACTGAGCCGTGATGTGTGCTCACCCCTCGACGTCGAATATTTTTAGTTGATGATGCAGGTTATATCGTTGAAGATTATATGAATGCTCCAGCGTACGGGAACGTAGCGGGGATGGAGGTTGAAGCTGAAGTGGATACACATGACTCCTCTTGCGAGTGCAACTCATGTGTATTCGATTAGATATTTTTCTAGTTCTCTTTACTTGGATTTGTTATGGACATGTATTTGATATTTACTTATGTCTCAGTTGATACAGAATAATTTTCTTTTTAAATATTAATATCATAGTAGATTCTCAGTTCATTTTATTATAAGACTTCTGCTATTGTGTATTTACTCTGATTATGATTATGGATGTATGGGAGTTTAGATAACACGAATATAGCCTACTCGAGATCCTGGTTGAACCGTTGGTTTATTAGCGGTTCATCACACCGTTCTGAATAGTGCGGAATTGGGGTGTGACAACTTGGTATCAGAGCATCTCAGGCCGTGTCTGCTAAACTAGCATACCTTCACGACGAATTGTGAACTGAGATAGGATAAAAGTAAAAACTGTAATATAAACACACTCTAAGCACAAGTGATGTTTGAGACCAAATTTGAAAGAGAATAATGCATCTATTAAAGGGGGAACAATATTAAATACAATGAGAGAGAAACAAACGTATATAAATAGCTAAAGCAGAGTACAGTCCACAACCCGAACAGTTACTCTGTAGTACAATGAAAGAAAATAAACACAATCATGAAGCTGGAGGTGAAGGAGGAGGCGGTGCCTCACCATCTCTGTCATAATCCTCAGTGTAGACTCTAGTCAACCAGGTTATCTGAGTCTGGGTCGTCTGAAGACTAGCTGTAAGATCAGCTACCCGCTGATCAGTCCCGCCCTGAGCTCCCAAAAGCTCCTCTATCCGCATATCTGACCGGCGCCGAGCATCTATGTGCTCTCCCATCCTTAGATCAGATCTGCGCTGAGCCTCTCTGATCTCATGTAATATCCCCATCATATCAGAAGGTGGGTATGAAGGACCAGCCGCATGAGAAGGACTTGCCGCATAAGAAGTACTAGCTCCAGCAGCATGGGTAGGTGAAGGAGGTGGTATGGAGTCCACATCCATGTACAGACGGTCATCATCACCAGCAGGCTCCATATGTACTCCAGCGGCGGCGGCAGCTGCCTCAACGTCAGCTATCTCTACGTGAGTGCAAGGGCGCACCATCGCGTTCCTCTCCTCATCACTGACTTGAGCATCCTGCATGCCATCTTGCAAATAGCCTCCCAATCTAGAGGCGATGAGAAGGACTTCTCCTGAATCTTCTCATCCACTAAATCAACCCCTAGGCGGGTAAGCAAGGTAGTGATCATGCACCCGTAAGGAAGGTTGCCGGTGTGACTGGGCAACGTGACAGTGATCATGGTACGCATAATGATGTAGGGAAGGCAGACGGGCTGCCGAGTGCATATACAGTATAGGAGATACTGGGTTAGCTGGGAGACCCTCTCGTAATGACCACCCTGCGGTATCAGGTTATGCTGTATGATCTTGCAATATACCCATGGATCCGAATGCAAATAGCACACTCTCATCTGCCAACGATCAGGTCGGATGAGCTGACTATAGATCTCGGCCCTCATCTGAAGAGAGAAGAACTGGGGCTCTCCAGAAGCATAGAAAACCATGGGACCAGCATAGGAAATGCCCAGTAGGTCGACCAGCTGCCGATAATCGAATGAGATGTCAACCCCTTTGACGTAACTCGTGATGCGCAACTCGTGACCCCTCTCAACATCATTGTAATCCCCCACCACCTGGAGGTTACAGTAGAACTGGCGTACCAAGTCCGGGCAGGTACAAGCGTCATAAGTGATGATAGGGAGCCATCCCATATCACCAAACGCTCTCTCCACGTTAAACAGGGCTAACTCAGCCAAGTTCACCTTACGACCTCCCTCTACTTTCTTGCGAGCGTAGTGGGCATACTATGCCTCGGCTTCGTTGGGACGGAAACGAAGAGGATCACGAACTCTGGGCACTTTGGTACGAGCCATAGTATCTGCAAATAAGAAAGAGAAACATATAATATGTTAGTAGAGAGGAAAAATCTGAAATTTGGACATTATAATGACGTAAGTTGGCCAAAAGCCTCATTTTTTGCCCATACACATGGGCAAGAGGACTTACGTAGGTTCTAACATATCCTGCAACACTCACACAGTAGGAAATCCTAACTAATGGAATCCAATTTGAGGAAATTGCGAGAAATCGAAAATTTTGACAAATTAGGGCAAAAAGAGCAAAATTCGAGTTTCTCGATGACCAACTGATGAAACTCAAAAATTTTTGAGGGCTTTCGTTCCTCGAGCCACCAATAACAAAAGCCCCCAATAAAAATCAAATTTTTATTGTTGAAAAAAGTTTAATTTGAAAAATACAAGATAAACGGACAAAAACCTAGGAATGAAAACCTAAAAACAAGTAAAAATGAGAAGACATACCTGTAAGAATGAATGTGGACATATGAAGTTTAGATCAGCCGGATACCGTCTATACGAGATCCTGGTTGAGCCGTTGGTTTGCTAGGGGTTCATCAAATCTAATTTTGGTCCGGGGGTCGGAGAATTCGACCAGGATAATCGACCCCCACATCGACCCCCGTATCGACCCCCAGCTCTCGGGAACTTGACAGGAAACCAGGGGTCGCACCTGGGGGTCGGACACCCATCGACCCCCGCATCGACCCCCGGCTCTCGGGAAGAATAGGTACATTCCCAGGGTCTGATACTGAGGGTCGGACATACCATCGACCCCCATCATCGACCCTGGATAGAAAAGATAGTGTTTTTCACAAAATGATCTGAAATTTTTGAAAATAACAACGGTTAGCGTGCCTACATGAAGTATAAACGATTGTCTCACATATTTTAATGATTTTCAGGCATCACCATTATCAGAGGAAGATATGGCTGGACGTAGAGTAACCAGGCAGAGCCGAAACGTAGTTCCACCACCACCACCCGTGGAGGAAACCAGCCAAGAAAATATATACGCACAGGGTAATCTGCAGGTTGCACCACCAGTAAATCCGACTCAGGCAAATCCTACAAACTTGCCACCTCCACCACCGGAGCTAGCAACCGTGGTTATGAACTTATCGCAACAGCTGCAACAAATGCAATACGCACATGCTCAAATGCAAGCAGCAATGGGGATTATGTTCCAGGCAGCCCATGCTACACCAATGCCGACTGGACAACCAGTGCAGCACCAGTGGGTAACCACCCAGCACCTCAAACACCTCAACCACCAGCTGTACAGATCCCAGTACCAGGTCCAGAAAGCAGTTCAGGTTAATTATTAGTATCCACAACCTATGTTTGGGGCATACCCCCAAAATCAGTTGGATCACTCTCGACTGGTTGAGAGATTCTTGAAGATGAAGCCCAAGGAATTTAACGGTAAACCGCCTGATCCTTTATGGCCAGCACATTGGATTGACGAGATGGAGAAATTTTTTCTTATGATGACTATTATAGAACAAGAGAAGGTATTATGTGCCACCTTCATGCTAAAAGGTGATGCACATCATTGGTGGAAATCAACCAGGGCCTACCTATTAACCAAGCACGCCCTATTGACTTGGGATATATATAAAGAAGCTTTCTTTGAGAAGTATTTTCCCCGAAGCTTCAAAGATTCTATGGAGAAGGAGTTCCTGAGTATATATCAGGGCCAGATGTCCGTGGATGCATATCAACAGCGTTATGAGGAGTTGTTTTTCTTTGCACCACTCAGCATACAAGAAGAAGACACTAAGACCCGTAGGTTTGTCACGGGACTTAGAGGGAGCATCAGAGAGCATGTTCTAGGCTTGGAGAAGAAGGTATATAATGAAGATGTGCAAATTGCTCAAGTTATTGAATCGAGCCAGAAGGAAAGCTATTTTACACAAAACAGAGGCATGAAAAGGCCAGCCGAAAATGCTTATAACGGAGGGAATAATAAGCCATTTAGACCCTTCCGTGCTCAAGGATTTATTCCTGCACCCAAGACTACCCTAGTAATTCAACAACAGCCAAAGCCAAATTCTGAAGGTCCGAAATGTTATAACTGCAATCAAGCGGGGCATATGGCAAGGGAGTGTCCTAAGCCAAAGAAGCAGCTACATCAAGGACGAGTTTATGTTGTTACATCCGAGGATGCTGTCGCATCACCCGATGTGGTC